>JASPKZ010001124.1:0-144244 GCA_030220185.1 Diploptera punctata
CATGTCCATGTGTTTGAGCCTTTGGCATGGGTTCCCTGAAGCAGTCCCCGCCCGGAGAACCGAATGGGGGACTATTTGACCTCCGGAAAATTTTACCCCAGATGAACCCATGTCCGCATTTCTTGACGGTTGTATTTTTACGGTGAAAGATCGTCATTATTTCGCCCAAGGTACTTTTTTCGTCTGGCTTATCACCTTCGACCAGTCCGGCATGGGTAACCCTATCGGCAGCAATGCTACCGCCGGCATAGCTCTCAGGATCATTTAAGCACGCAAGCCACTCCACCACGACAAGGTAAAGATACTATGGAGGGAGTGTAAGATATATATATATATTATATATATATTAATTGGTGTTTCCCGTATAATGTATCATATTTATATTAATATTATTATTATTATTATTATTATTATTATTATTATTATTATTATTATTATTATCGTATCATTATTGTTTTTACCCTATAAAATGTTGTTGGTACATGACATTTACATTGCTACATTTATTGTATCTTTAACTGTTTATAATTAGTATAGTGTATATCTATATTTGTCAAATATTTATTTGTATTTGTGCTGGTTGAGTGGAAGAGAGGGCCTTATGGCCTTAACTCTGCCAGAATAAATAAAGTATTATTATTATTATTATCATATCCTGAGGTAATGTTTCCCAATCATGTATACTGTATATATTATAATAACTAGGCTTGACAATGATAACCTCGTTATCGAAAGTCGTTGACTATTTAACATTTTGGGTTTCATTGATATAAAAGTAAAGTAAAGTAAAGTGATCCCACAACAGACCCGGAGGCCCCTGGGGTAGTGGGAGGTTAAGGCTCCCACTTTTTCTAGACAATCAGCACTTTAATAATAATAATAATAATAATAATAATAATAATAATAATAATAATAATAATAATAATAATAATAGCTTTATTTTACCTGGCAGAGTTAAGGCCTTAAGGCTTTGTCTACCACTCAACCAGGTTAAAAAAAACACAAACAAAAAAATAGTCTTAAATCTATCATCATCATCATAGTACATTCACGAATTAGGCCATTTGTTGACCTGTTTCGGCCTCAAGAGAAACACCATCCAGAAGTCTTTTGAGTGGACGTCCTGGTCTTCTTCTTCCTGCAGGTTGATATCTTAACATTTGTTTGGGTATTCTGTGATCTTCCATTCGATGAACATGTTGCATCCATCTTGACTTATAATCAGAAATTTTGTTTTCTAAAGATTCCATGTGTAATTCTTCTAAGATGTCTTCATTTTGTTTGTGATCTAGTAGTGTGTATCCTGCAGTCCTCCGAAGATATCTCATTTCAGCAGATCTAAGTCTCTGTATATCCTTCTGTTTCAACGTCCATACTTCGCTACCATACAAAAGAGTTGGAAGAGCCAGTGTTTTATATATACACTTTCAGTCTTGAATGCTTTTGGACTAACTGTGACTTAAATCTAAATTACAATATATATATATATATATAAACGATTACAAGTTATGAATACAATACAATTAATAGGCTATTTATAATGTATTTTGATTTACTCTAAATTTAACGAATTAAATATATAATATGTACAAGATATAAAAAAAACGAGGAAAAGATTAATGACATATTATAAAATTAATAAATAGAGAAAAATTAATTATTAGACAACAGGTAACTGTATAAGCGTGACTTAAAGATGCTAAGTGTGCGGCAACCCCTGATATCTTGAGGAAGGAGATTCCAGGAGCGGGCAGAGGCTACTGTAGAGGGAGTAGAATAGGAGGAAGTGCTATGAAGAGGAATTGTTAGCAGACTGCTATCTTGTGATCTAGTGTCAATATTGTGGTAAGAGGATAACTTCTCAAATCTGGACGCCAGGTAAGTAGGGATGTAGGAATTCAGAAGCTTGAAAAGTAGTGAAAGAGAGTGCAATTTACGTCTGTCAGTAAGACGGAGTCAAGAGAGGTTATTAAAGTTTATAATATTAAAGTGTTATGTCAGCCGGGTTGTCAGCCCTGCGTGACGGCCGCCTTTACCCCAGAACAAGCGTCTGGTACTCATTTCAGTTAGAGGCTGAGTCGACCCCAGGGTCATAGTGCCGCCAGAGGGTTTGGGTCAGTTTAAAAATCCTGACCCCAACGGGACTTGAACCCTCGACCCTCCGGCTTGTAGCTCAGTGCCTTAACCACTACGCTACGGCGTGTCCCCTTCATTGATAATATGTAACACAATTTTATTATCATCAATAATATCCTATTTATTTATCACATGTGTATTTTACTTCCTCAAATCATATTAATGTTATTCTCCCACCATATTCTGGGTCTAGCAATGGGTGTTTTCCAATGGTTTTCCTACAAGAAGCTTCCTAAAAAATGATCTAGCACATTGTTAAGTAGTCTTCTCCATTCGCCTGTCTGATCATAACTATTTGTCTGCAATTTTCATAAGAACTTTATTCGTAAATACTCGTAATCTTTTCTCCTCCCTTAAAGTATGATTCCATATTTCGCATGTATATAATATAAATAGGAGAATAAAAGTTTTATATATTTTCAGTTTAACATTTTTTTTGAGAGAAGTTTGGGACGAAAGTTGTAATGCATAATAGCATGCATTTTCAGAACTGACTCTATATTTAATTTTAGTTTATATTAATTAAATCCCGTATTCTTTTTACATTCGTATTAAAAAGTAATACAAGATAGAGAAAGTCCGTCACGCAGAAGTTGAGTAAACTAAGCTAATTCTTTAGTAAATCGAATTTATGGTCCGAGTTTGCTAATTTACGCAACGTTTTTCTCTTGTTTCTTAAATAGTTTGTATACACTTCAACACTTCCGTGTTATTAATTTAGCAATGAGACGAAGGGTTTGTGTATTCACAATTCGAATTTCGTGTTTAGATAGGAAGATTTGCACTTCTCTGTGTTTAAAAGACACTCTTCGCACTGTTTATTTCTTGTATGCGGTTGTCGTGGCTAAATGTCCTGGCCATCCTAATGAGGTTTTCCTATCTACTGATTGCATGGAATTAAATGTACTCTACAGTGTTTTGTAGTCTGTTATGGTGTTTCTGATTTCGAGATACATCTATATTTTTTACTTGACTCATAACGCAATTTTATTTATGCTGGGCCCAAGATTGTAAGGCGGACGTGAAATCCTCCCTTTGTCTGAATTCTGCCCTATGGTGACAAAGAGGCTCAGAGTAATGAAGTATATTAGTTTGCCTTTATTATATCACCACAACCACATATTTTAAAAAACACCTGTGAGTTGCTAAACCAGACTATTTTTATGTAACATGAGATGAAGTGAAAGGTGATTTGAAACGAATTGAAATTAAATGGAATGATGGAGGAGGGAGGAGGATGGGGAGTGTTGGTAGGATGCAATTCGGGAAGTGGGCGAACTCCGAAGAAACCTGAAAATCCCGGTATGGCCCACTAAGACTACCCGTTCGAAACTTACGAGATTCGAATCTGTGATCCCGTTCCGAGCAGGAGCGCGCGCTAGCCTCTCATCCAATGACACAGCTATCTAATTATAACTGTCAATTACTGTTATAACTGTTGGTACTGTTAATTCACAAATTTAACTATTATTTGTTAAAACTATGGCCTTTATATACTTTATGTAAAATGACTCTTAGAAACTGATATAAATGCTATTGTCCACCGCTGTGGTCTCGAGGTAGCTTGCTGCCTTGTCACGCAGCGGGCCCGGGTTCGATCCCCGATCGGGGCAGTTTTTCTGGATGAAGGTTTTATCGGGTTTTTCCTCACCTGTAAAACAAATGTCAGGAAAACGTTAAGGTCCAAACGGTCCCCGAAATCATACGGCCATCATCATCATTCTTATCATTTTCGTCATCATCATCTTCCAACGTCATCCTTCACCGGTGTGGAAAGCAACGGGTAGCTACCACACCTACAATTCCCTAGTAAAGCTGCAAGCATAGCATGAAATGCTATGATTGCATTGAAGGACCTGCCTTCGGGCAGAATTACTGTGGATGGATAAATGCTATTATTTATTTATTTTTAACACTATTACTTTATTAATAATTATTATTTTATTATTAATTTAAATAACTTAAAAAGAGTAATATATATATATATATATAATTCATTCATTTCAAAGTGTAAGTTACATGAAGTTGAAACTTGGACATTAGATATAGGCTTGCAAGTAAATTATTGGCTACAGAAATGGGCTGTTGGCATGGAGTAAAATGAAAAGCATTAGTGATCTGATGACAGAGGATAAGAATATTTTTGAAGTAATATTGAAAAACGAAAATTGAGATGCTTTGGACACGTTATAAGAATGTAAGAAACAGAATTCTTAAATTTATTTTTGAATAGATAACTGAAGTCAGAAGGATAATAAGTAAACCATAGGAACTATAGATGATGGGATCATGAAGAGTACAAATATAATGGAATTGACGAAAGAAGATGGTCAGGATAGCAATTTTTGTAAGAAAAAAATTACTTACGATTGAATGAAGAACTTTTGTAATATAGAAAAATTTCCTAAAATAATAATAATAATAATAATAATAATAATAATAATAAAAATAATTATTATTATCCCGAACAATAATAATTATAATTATTGTTGTTATTATTATTAATTCTTAGTTATTATTATTGTTATTATTATTATTATCATCATTTTTATTATAGTTATTGTTGTTATTGTTATTATTATTATTGTTGTTATTATTATTGTTGTTATTGTTGTTATTATTGTTGTTATTATCATTGTTGTTATTATTATTATTATTATTTTTATTATTATTATTATTATTATTAGTTGTTATTATCATTGTTGTTATTATTATTATTATTATTTTTATTATTATTATTATTATTATTATTATTATTATTATTATTATTATTATTATTATTATTATTATTATTATTATTATTATTATTATGTAGAGGTTGTTGCTGTTGTCAGTAAAAACTGTGCAGAAATTCCGAATATTAACAAACTGTAATCCCTAGGTAATGAGATGACTTCAGGCATTTAGTAAGTCAACGAAAGCGGGGATGTAATATTCAATTATGATTCTAAAATGTTTTCTCTAAAATTAAATTATAAGTTCACGGCAGTATCTAACCTGTAAGTTCATATCCGCGAGGACATAAGTTCTTCATACTTCCCTATCCTCAGCCAATGTTTTCCAATAATCCCCTGCGTATTTTATACTCCTAAATCATGGTTACTATTGTTCTCCCACTTCATTCTTGGTCTACTTAATGAGCGCTTTCTCTCTTGTTTTCCTACAAGAAGCTTCCATGTACCTCTTTCATTCCCTCATTCGTGCCACTTGTCGTGCCCGTAGCAGTCTATTTGGCACTTAATTGTTCTTATGCAAAGTGTTTGTTGCAATACGTTCTTTTGAATGTGGTAATTAATGAATTATATTCCTTGAATAATGATGTGACGCTGTCAACTATATGCATGTCAAGATATTATAGAGGGCCGAACACCTCGTTAGAATGGAAGATGGAAAAATTCCAAAGATAGTACTGGATGGATAGTTTGGAAGACTTTTTCGAAGACCGAGAAACCGTTGGGAAGTTATGGTTGGAAAGGAGGCTGTCAATGCATTGTATTTACATCCGGAATTGGAAAACAACAGTAAAAAACAGAGAAGAATGTAGGATATCAGTTGTAGAGGTCATGGACCGAAAACGGACCGCAATACTATTGATGTATCATGGTCACTTCGGTGTCTACTATCTACTTCCAAAGAAAGAAAGTGCCAAGCAGGAATGCTGTTGAGTCGAACGCCACTTGAGTCTAGCATGGGAAACTGTAATTTGGCAATGTTCTGTAAGTATAATTAAATACTAATACCAGGGCATTCTATAAGTATTGGCAACACTGTTATAAATCAGCGATCCTACTGGAGACCATTGCAATCTTGTAGTCTTTGTTGTATACATTTGTAATATTGAAAGTCTTGATATTGCTATGTTTTGTGAATACAGTTATTGTAAATGATGTTCAGTAGAATCTGTTTAGAAGATGGAATTGGGGACTACTTGAACATCCATCAAATTCAACAGACAGGAACCCTTGTGACTATAATTTATTCGCAGAAGTCGAAGAGTTTCTACGAGGTATTCGATTTCAATCAAGGGTTAATATCCAGGAATTCAAATGAGAGAGATATCCAAAAATGATGCTACAAATGGAGTACTCAATCTTCCAAGGATTTGGGAACGAATAGTTGACTTGACTAGATACCATAAATTAAGTTCGTAAAGTCAAATGTAAACTAAATAAAGTTTTGGTGATGTTATAAGCACTGTTCTTATTACTTATCGAATGTCCTAGTATATCACATAAAACCAATATAAGACTTAATATTTCCAATCCATTCTATCACAGTTTAAACTCTCGCCTTATAGGTACTTTTATGTTCCTCTCGTCACCCGGGACATACAGTGGCACGACCTGTCGGGAGAGGAATTTTAAATATAGTACACATACATACTTTTTGACCACAAAAGGACATGGAAGGCCTCGCCAAATGAGTAGTCAGTTCAAGGTCAGTGCTTCCTCTGAGACATTTTAAAAGTTTGTTATTTTTGTACCTTGTGTATCAGGGTTAATTAAAATATATGTATATTTGATAAAAATATTCTCGAAGAATTTGAAGCTAGCATATTAATAAATTTATTGTTTCAAAAATATTAGTAATTATTTGTACAACATTAAGACGAAACACACAATTCACACACACATTCATATTAAACATGGCGAATATAATAATCATGATTCTGATGGTCAAATGATGTTCAGGGACCATCCGGGCATTGACGTTTTCACATTTGTCGAACAGGAAAATAACATTTTAAACTAGTGTGACGTCATACGAGTGTAGTAGTTACATTAACACAATAAACCTTTGTCAGTGTACAGGATCTTCTTAGTAACAATAAAATTGTATTATATATTATCAAAAAAAACCCAAATCCAAACTAAAATATTAAAATGGTCAAGAGATGCCTTGCTGTTGAAACGAATTGACTATTTTAATAAACCTTCCTCGATAGTAGGAATATTTACCAACTAATGTAATTTATTGTATCTAGTAGAACGGTACAACAATCGCCACGTCATCACTAGCCAATGGTATTCGAGGAATCCACCTGCATGTAAACTCAGTTCTCACTAGATCATCATCCCAGCACGGTTACTTTCTTTCCCTGGGAGTTCAGTAGTAGGATCGATGATGATTAAAAAAGTAATAAATATTTTTCGTGAGAAACTGAATAGTTACATTCCTTCTGAATTCGCTAAAAGGGAATTTAATTCCAGCATTTACCCCAGGGACTACTTTTTTGTGGTTCATTGCAGAGCAGAGATAAATAAGGAATATTTAGGTACAAAATAATTTAGTTAATGAAGATGAAATAATAATTACACAATTTTAAGAACACATTTCATTAACAGAGCAGTAAACTGAGAAACGGAGATAAAATATTCTTCAATTCCAAAGCGAGCAACTAATCCTGTGCTAATTAGCTATTCCAAGGCAATTAAATAATATTCAAAGCAAGGATTTTAATCGTACAAATCACTTTCAGAGGATTTTACGTAAGTTCAAAGTTATTAATGATCCTTAGATGGAATAACGGTAAATATACTGGACAAAAAACGTATTGCATATTACAATATTTTATACCTCTCAATGAAACATAATGTGTGAATTTCAGACAAATAAACAATCGTTGTATTTTAGAGACAACACATGATTTATTTTAAAAAAACTCTTAAACTCGCGCCGTAGCCGAATGGTTAAGGCAAGGTGGTTTGGCGCAGAGCTAGGGGATTTGCGCTATTTCAAGTCCCCATGATGGAAAAAAATCTCATGGAATCTCGGCTAGAATGGAACTGGTGTCCATCCAGCATCGGGAGGCATTTGGGTAGCTACAATAACTGGCTGCTCCAGATTGAGAATACCAGCTGTAATGCTGACTACAGGTCACCCCTACACTGGCTGGGCGATCGTCTACCTCTATGACTAACACATGTGGATGTGAGGCCAGCAGTTGTATGGTAGGCCACGGGTTTTCTAGGCCTCTCACGCCGCGGAGTTTAGTTTACTAGCTCTTAAACTGTCAAAACTCACTGATTCCTTAAACCAAAATTAAAGTCAATTTTTCAATGCAATCAGTAATATGTGCCCTACACGAACCCTGCGACACGTTTGGAGGCTGTTTGGAATGCTCGACACCAGGTTTTCAAGTGCATCTTAAAGAATATTGTTTCAATTCCTCTATGACAGCTGGTATGAGGTCCTCGAACGACCCTTCGAGAAAGCAGTGCATATCGAAACTGATCTTTCAACAAAGCAGTGCATATCGCAACTGATATTTCGAGAAAGCGCTTAGGAAAGGTCACTGCGAGTTGTAATTCGAATGATTTATTCCTTATAAGACGAGATTTGAATCGTACCACCGCCCGCGAAATTCAAAGCCGGTCATTTCAGCAATGGATCAACAATGCGTCACAATATTGCCACTAGTCGCAGTGACGTTTCAACAAATATAATTTATTTATGTAACTACACACTGATTTAATTAATTAATTCCAATCTCCAATTAGTTAGTGCACATTAATTTTATTTACAATCATGCTACAAGCCAGAAGGCCGCGGGTTCAAGTCCCGGTGGGGGTCAGGATTTTTAAACTGACCCAAACCTTCTGGCGACACTATAACCCTGGGGTCGACTCAGTCTCTAATGGAAATGAGTACCAGACGCTTATTCTGGGGGTAAAGGCGGCCATCACGCAGGGCTGACAACCCGGCTGACATCAATGCCTATTGTCTAGAAAAAAGTGGGAGCCTTAACCTCCTACTACCCCAAGGGCCTCCTGAGGCCTGTCGTGGGATTACTTTACTATATAATTACTTTTCTTTAAGTTCTTGACTATTTCACAGAATTAGCAAAGTTCCTTGTTTTACACCCATAGATAAACATGACACAAATAACTTCTAACTCACTTCACTCGTCGCTTCCCAAACTGCACTAAGTATTATTTCTCTATGAAACAAATGTCTGGCGATTCGCTCGCGACTGAGAGACTGCCAATTCTCTGTCAGGATAATATATCCGGCTTCGAAGTACTGTATAGGATACATTTTGCTAGAATTAAGTTGAACGCGGTCCTTGCGAAAAAAATATTTCATGTAGAATCGAAACGTCGAGAATCTGATCCTTCTATAGAGGCATCTGGAAACTCGTTGAAGATAGATTACGACTTATGATTCGCGAATCGCGAACCCCGTATACCTACAGGGAAATTATTGCTACAGCTCGCCAAATTCAAAAGGTGGCTCACGACAATGCGGAGGATTTCTTGAAACTTGTCATAATATTTTAAAAGTATTGATAATAGTAGTAATACTCATAGACAGAATTATTTTCCAAACAAGTCCACAGTCCAAAGGTTGTTTCGGTTTCAAGAAAACATTCTCGGTCCATCTTTTCTAGAAGGTTATGTCCTATTTTCAGAGGCTTTGTATGAAACTTGAAAATAATATAAATTGGGCACCTAGTGGGTTTCTAGGCCAGAAGAGATTAATTGGTGAGGTTTCCGCCTATATAGCATTTCCTCTCCATAAGGTCTTAAAGTTAACCAGGTGATTTCCGGCCGCCATATATTAATAATAATAATAATAATAATAATAATAATAATAATAATAATAATAATAATAACAGCTGTATAATGACAAACTGTAAAACTTACCTTTATGAGAAATATTTCTTGGAGAGTACAAGTAACAGAAATAGTCTAAAAATTGTTGTGGAAAATATGACAGTAGTTTAGGAATCCACACTATACCTTCTTCGTAGCAAATCTGTAATTAAAATAAAACAACACAATTAATTCACAGGTTCTAACTAAGCCAGAAAGTTATGGCCTTCCGGAAATAAGCTCCCCATATCTTGAGCTAATGTCTTTCAGTCATTCCCAGTTTAATTTACCTCCCTCAAATCATCATTAATGTTATTTTTCACCTCGTTTTAGCTCTACCACTGGGCGCTTTCCCTCTGGAATTCCTGCAGAAAGTTTCCGTCGTCCTCCTTAATTCCACATTCGTAACACATGTCGCCTCCAGCGCTCTCTGAAAGACTTCAGCACTTGCTATTATACAGAGTGTCCCTAATTGATGTATATACTCTTTGAAACATCATTTCTCAGCAACGAAATGAAACAGAAATACAATTCTTGTTGTGTTCGATCCACAGGGCACTGGAAAAGCATAGCAACACGTTCATCAATCTTCATGTCTTTATGAACAACAATGGCGGCGAGATTATCATTCAATGAACTTAAGTGGATACTGAAGTTTTATTGGAAAGTGGAGAATGCTGTTGAAGTGCAACGACGTTGGATGGTTGAATATGGGACACCACCACCAATAAAGGTAACAATAACAAGAATCCGAGACAAGTTTGAAGACGATGGAACGATGCAAGATGTGTTGTAAGTACTCTCGTTTTCAGTCGAACGTCTCTTTCTTCCGCACCGACCTTTCAACACATCTTGCACCGTCCCATCGTCTTCAAACTTGTCTCGGATTCTTGTTATTGTTACCTTTGTTGGTGGTGGTGTCCCAAATTCAACCATCCAACGTCGTTGCACTTCAAAATTCTCCACTTTTCAATAAAACTTCAGTATCCACTTAAGTTCATCGATTGATAATCTCGCCGCCATTGTTGTTTATAAAGACATGAAGATTGATGGACGTGTTGCTATGCTTTTCCAGTGCCCTGTGGATCAAACACAACAAAAATTGTATTTCTGTCTCATTTCGTTGCTGAGAAATGACGTTTCAAACAGTGCATACATCAATTTGGGACACTCTGTATAAGGTTTTCCTTATGTAATGTATATCCCTGTTATATAGTTTTCGTGAGTTTCCCCTGTTTTTGGCTGCCAAAATCTGCATTCCCCTATTTTTTTTCATACAAGTATTTGTGTTCCATTCCATTTCATCTATGCTTGTTATGAATGCAACAGGCCTGGTCAGCGTGGAAAATAGGAAATAATGAGCTGAGAGAATAACATTAACAATTATTTGAGGGAGGTGAATTATACAGGGTGTGATTGAAGATATTAGCACAGGATAGGTATGTTTGGAGAGTTTCTGTCCATCTGGCCAGTGAGTTAGCTAGTTAGTTACCAATTATTAAAAACCTTAAATATTCATAATTTATTTCATATTCAATAACCTTATGTCGTATCTCATTTTTCTCATAATATTTTTCCTGCATAGAGCTCAGTTTAGCCACTAGTCACAGCTAATTTGAGTGCCATGTACTTAATATGAAACCAGATATTATAACAGTTAACTCTCTTAGACTGTGATGGACGGGACATATGGTACGAATGGGGAATGAAAGAGGACCATGGAAGCTTCTTGTTGGAAAATCGGAGAGGAAAACGCCCAGGTGGTATACCAAAATGAGGCGAGAGAAAATTATTTACCATGATTTGAGGGAAGTAGATTGTACAGGGGATGATTGGAAAACATTAGCTGGATATGTTACGTCCGCGCGGCCATGAACCTATGGGTTCGATAGTGCCAGTGAATTAGTTAGTTACAACTGCTTTAGTTACAACTGCTTTAAAATTAGATCCTGAACTTAACATTTACGTCATTTTTACAAAATGTTTAACTTGCCTTTGGATTTTTCCCAACACTTGCTTCGATGATGGCATTAACGACTTCTTGAATGTCATCGTTTTCATACAGTTTTCCGATAAATTCCTGCAAATAAAATAAAATCAAGTAATCGCCATTTTTGCCATCAGCCTGTCTTAGTTAGTTAGTTAATATGTAATGGAAATTGTGTCACTTCTTGACATTCCCCTTATATCCATCGAGGAAAACATCCATTTTTGTGGAAGTCGTCCTCGATCAATGGGAATCGTTCAATTGTGAACAACAACTTCCGGCTATTATTAGGGATTTCAACCCTCTTTAGCCCTTGTGAATTAATTATATCGTCTTAGTTATTTAAAAATTAGTCATTGCGAACTTATTGTTCGTATTCTCATTTATTATAATGTACATCCTCTGCCCACGATAACTAGCCGCAGTCCGGTGTCAAAGGTCCAGTGGTTGGACTCACCAATCCTGCATTCAGTTTCTAGTTGAATTTCATTGAAGTTCTAGTTGTTTCACTTGATTCACTGAGCTGCCAACAGGAAGACTGCCACCACCACAGAAGCCGCCAGCCCTAAAGAGGGCAAGAGCGGGAAGTCAAGTCGGCATTCCAATCAGAAACGGCTCTTTTCGGATTTAGCTGTTCTTATTCAATAATTTTGAATTTAGAATATTTATTGGACTTTGATGACTTTACTAGTGGATGCTAGGGGACCACTCCGACATTTGCCTTAACATCAACATTACATTTGTGGCATTTATATTTTTGCCGGAATTATAATCCGCTATGAGGTTGGGGGCTTAGGAGGCGAATTACTTTACCACGATAATGGAAATGGTGATAAATGATAACAAAGCACCAGACGATTCGTTAAACCTTAACATAACTTAATTCCAGACAACGGGCGACAGAAGGAATAATCTCTTTAAGAAAAAATATCCTTTGGTCTTCGAGGGAATAGAACATGAACATTGAACCTCACAAACTTTAATAATAATAATAATAATAATAATAATAATAATAATAATAATAATAATATTAATAATAATAATAATAATAATAATAACGCTTTATTTAAGCTGACAGAGTTAATGGCATAAGGCCTTCTTTTCCACTCAACCAGCGAATGATAAAATGATACAATAAATAATGCTTATTACAATTTTAAAATATCGTTAATATATAGACTAAACATACATTACATAAAGTGTGTAACTAAATTCCCATTACAGACTTTGAGGATGTGTAGTGAGGATAAAGATGGTTACTTTCAGCATAAAAACTCATGTTCGGAAACGTGCCGTATTCCTGCTACACGCAACATATGTCAGCACAGGTTGCTCTCTCTGACGCCTACTTGTTGGTCGTCTGGGTCCACAAGAACGGCTCGTGGTGAGGACCACCTACGTCAGACATACGGTACCTCCATATACCTAATCATCATTCCTGGATCCTGCAACACCCGCCGCAGCCATAACCCGCGCCAGTAGATCGTCCTCGGATGTCACAGAGGTCTCGTAAATTAGGTATTTCATGTGATGCCACATGTAGGGTCAAGTCGGGAGAAAATGTAGCGTTTTTGACGCCGAAAAACGGGAAAGTTTATTGTGTGTTGTGGTATTTTGCATGTGCCTAGAGGAAAAACGGTACGTTTTCGGACACGAGTTCCTATCCTAAACGTAACAGTATTGGTCCGCACTATACGTCCTCAAAGTTTGTAATGGGAATTTATTTACATCCTGTATATGTACATACACACATACATACACACACAAACACACACACACACACACACACACACACACATATATATATTATCCGTGGTGCAAGTGGTTGACGCTCGCCTCTCACCGCTGCGCTGTGATCCCGAGATCGAGTCTCTTCACTCCATGCGGCTTTCGTGATGAACGAAACGGAGCTTGGGCAGGTTTTCTCGGGATTTTCCCCTGTCACAATTTCATTCCACTATTTCTCCATACTCGTCCCGTCCATTTCGTTTGATTTCATTCATGTGTTTCCGTAATGGTGCGTCAGGCGTGGTCAGCCGGCACCATTGTCATTCATAGACCTCTATATAAGGGGCTTCATCTTATCTCATCCCTCGACCAGACCCCGAGTTGGACACGAGTTAGGGATATATATATATATATTTATTTATTTATGTATTTATTTAACTGAATGACTTTTTTAGGATAATCAGGGGGAAACTTATTAGGTAGCCTAAGAATGATGTGGGATCACATTACTGGCCATGATTTCAGGGGGGAAATCATACAGGTAATAATGGGAAAATATTAGCACAGGATAAGGATTTTTGAAGAGCTGTGTTAGAGGAGTCACGAACCCGAGTTCGATCGTATAATGAATCAGTTAGTTAATTCTACATAACTAGTTGCGATAATACCTATCCCCTGATCAATCACACTACCCGTAACGTATTATGCCTGTTAACGCTATAGTGGGCTTTTGTTTGGCGGAAGGATCAATCTTTGAATGTAGAAATCAGTTGACAATAGTAATTCGACTTGCAGAGGACAATTCAGACAATGTCTTCATGCAGGAGCTGGAGGAAGCAGCCATGATCGGTGAAACACAATGACCGCCCGCCTTAGAATTCTGGACCGGGAAGGAAGCCTTCAAATCCCTCACCTAGTACACAGGAAGAGTCTTGGGATTAAGAAGAGACGAAGACCAGCGGAGACAAGAGAGGCGTTAAAATGTCACTAATCTACTACTACTACACTACTACTACCATAGACACACACACACATACACACACATACATACACACATACACACACATACACAATTACACAAGCAAGCACAAAACACAGTCACATACATACACATTAACACACGTACACAAACAAACAAAACGCACTTTATTTTTATTTTATGTAACAACTACACACTTTCAAATACCCAAATTTTATATTTATTACGTATTTCAATAAAGATTAGATATTGATATTAGATATTAGATAGAGCAGACCCGGGGATAAAGGCACTATGACCGAGGTAACCAGGGGGAGTGGTGGGGTTCTAAATAAAATAAAAAATAATAAGTTCCTCCATAACCGACATATTTTCGTTGATATTATTGTATTACTAGTTCATATACGATGTGTTTTATGGTTAGTTAAATACGTAAAAGGAAAAATAACACTGGCCAACAAAATTTGAACTTTTTTATGTTACAAAGGAGAAAATGTGTGTTTCTAACTTACTTTTTTGTGCTGATTTCAAATCTTTCCATCACCCAGGGTTTTCGAGTAATCACATGAAAAACATGTATAATTATAATTATACATTTATATCGTAATTATTTTTAGATACTCCGTGCTGATTACTCGGCATTGCCGGGAAATCTACTTATTAACATAAATGAGCAAAAAGACGATGGTTAATGCGTTTTATGTATAGTTGAATAAGTAGAAGGAAAAATAATCATAAATTTATATCGTAATTATTTTAAGATACCCCTTGCTGAATACCCAGTGTTACCAGCGAATCTGCTTATACCGAGCTTCTTGGCATAAAAGAGCTGAAAGACAAAAATTATTATTGTGAGTTATCCTCAAAAGAATACCCGCCATGCGCTGCTATGGTTGCCCATCAATCTATTTAACTCGATCTTCTTGGCATCAATGAATGACAAACATGGTTATTGTGAGTTATCCGTAAAAGAAAAACATCTGCTGTAGCTGAATTTTTTGCAGAGTTTTTGGATATATTAAATTCTGTGTACATTAATTTTGTATACTTGTTATGGTTTAGGTAGCGTAAGCCATTAAAGCGTCCCAAAAGCTACTTTCTTCACGTTTTTCGCCTCAAAGGGTGATTTAAGTGTGAAGGGGTTGAGAATTACGACTCTCTTATAACCTATAACCTACCCGGGAAACTCCTGAACATTTTGCAAGAAGCACCATCACAATCGGATGAACGGTATGGTAGCGCATAAAATACGAACAAACAAACATTAACTTTATATGTTAGATTTACGTATATGAAAAACCTGAATTATTTATTTTACTTACCAAGCTGTCTTTAAGGAAATTATCACCATAGATTTCAGTGGCATGAAGTGGTGATTGCTGCCAATTGTCTTGAAGAGTTTTTCGTACAAATTCTTCACATCTTATGTCAGTCCTGAAATTAAAATAAAGCGAGGACAAAATAAGATATCAAACTTCACATTCTACTTACACCAGAAAACTATTGTACATTCGCAAGACTTGTTGAAAGATTATGCAAAACTTGACGCTAGACTTTGTAAATGATTACACTGACTATTTAACCCATGTCCCAAATGGGAGTCAATGACCAATCACGTTTCAATGATTTCTGTTTTACAACCAATCAGAGTCGTGTTTCACCCAATATTTATCAGTGTTATACTTACCATATTAAAGAAAGTTCCCCCTTTTTAATATTCTGAACAGCTCTGACCATTATTTTGCAGTGACTGAGCCTATAAGAAATACGGCTACCAGATTGTATATATAGTGCATAGATGTCAACACATAGCGCTTGCAGGAGTTAATATAAAAACATTTGTAGCAATTTATTATATCACCAAAAAAAGAAACCACTGTTTGTACTTTTTAATTTTTCCCCCCGGTAATAATCCAGAAAAATATAATTGTCATATTTACATCATACATCAGAAATTGAATTAATATATAGTTTGATGTGTTTCATTTTTTTCTCCACTAGAGAGCATTCTTACAATATTGCGTTCCTTTGGCAATACATAGTATGATCTGGTTGCAGTGAAAAACAAAAGAAGCAGTAGAAGCGTACCTATCGTTTCTCATTTGTTTTCAAACATCGCCGTTTACATTAAATATATAAATATTTTGAAATAACTATAGTTAAATAATGATTTGTGAGTAAACAGCTTAATTTTATTCGTTAAATAGTCCTAACAAATGCCACTCATTATTTCCAAATTCTCTAGATAAATTGGAAATCACTCGTGGCATTACTTATGATTAATTTCAGGCAAGCCAATTACGCATTTGTACCGTGTTGAGCTTTTGTAGAAAAAATAACTACGAGGTTTAATCTACGATTTAAATTTACAATTCTTTGTACTCACCTCATAACCAGACTTCGAATTGTTTAAAATATATTTCTAATATTTTCATAATGTTGATTTTTTCTACAATTATAATTGTCTTTTCAACAATTTTTGTACTTTTATTCAATGATTCTCCTTGTTTTTTTTTTACAAATGTACGTACTATATTCAAATCTAAACATTTTATAGACCTAAATTTAATATCAAAATAATCCTTTTTTTCTTTTTTCTTAGATTCATAAATCTTTTAATATCTTCATTTAAAATCAAAACTAAATTTATATTAAAAAGCAGATGCTGAGGTTATGTCTCGGTCTGCCATTTTGAATTCCTGTAAAGACTTCAGTCGTCACTTTGAATTTGATATTTCATAGGAAAAATCACCATGAACTTTCATTTAATATTTAATTTAAAATCCTTTATACCTCACCTCATATCCAGTCTTCTAATTATTTGAAATGCATTGCCAATTTTTCATAGTGTTCCTTTTTTTTCTCCATATTTAAAATTGTTTTTCAACTGACTTCCGTTTTTACGTTCTCTTTAATATATTTTCTTACAAATTTAGGTACTATATCCAAATCTAAGCATTTATAAATATAATATTAATTAATCTTTTTCGTCTTTTTTTTTAATTCATGAACCTTTTAATATCTTCATATAAAATCAAAACAGAAATATGATTGAAATTCAGATATTAAAGTTATGTCTCAGTCGGCCATTTCGAATTCCTATACAGACTTTAGTCGACACTTTAATTAATTTTTTTAGGAAAAATTACTATGAGGTTCAATTTAAATCTTATCTGTATCACATGTTATCACTAACTTAAGATAAAGGTCTAAAAGAACCGATCAGATCGCCAAAAAATTTAAATTTAATACCCATAAATCGCAACATACAGAATATAATTGCCTGTTAATTGGCAATAGAATCGTTTCGCTTTCCCTCGACAAACCTCTGACATGGGTAACAATTCTGCCAATGTCAAGAGCGAATACCATATTATAGTAAGTCAACACAAAGGCAATATCGACACAATGCATAATACTAGGGCTTTCGATAAATAATGGCAAAACTGTTGTAAAGCAGCAATCCTAGTGCTGACCATTGTGATATGGTAGTGTGTTGTTGATCAATGTTTGTTGTATAAATCTGTAACATTGAAAGACTTGAAATATCAATATTTTGTGAACACATTCACTGTTTCTCACATTTAGTAAGTAATATCGCCCTAAAAGATGTTCAGTAGAATTTGTTTAGAAGGTGGAATTGGGAAGTACTCGAACTCAAATTCACCAGACATATGTGATTATAACTCATTCTCGGAAGATCAAAAAACTTCTACGAGGCATTCGATTTCAATTAAGAGTTGATATCCAGATATCTCTAGTTCGATCATATGAGAGATGTATCTAAAAATGGTACTGCAGATGGAGTTCGCCGTCTTCGAAGGATTTTGCAACGTATAGTTGACTTGATAAGAGACTATAGATTAAGTCCGTAATGTCAGAAGTAACCTAAATAATTTTGTTGTGATGTTGTAGTGTTGTTGCCATTACTTACAGAGTGTTCGTTGAGGAACTAGTCAACGTATAAAATAATATAATTATTATCTGTCAAACACAACTTTAACGCTGACTACCACATAAAAAATGAAAACACTCTAACAATAACTCACAAAGAGAGAGATCCAGTATAGATAAACATATTTCAAGAATTAGACATTTTTATTCTTGGACTGGCTTCCACTGAGAATTTTGTCCTAAGTTGTATGGAATAGAAATACGCATGCGCAAGAAATATGAAAATGCCCATATGTAAATAACCCACTGACTCTATCTAACTCGTAGGTTCATTACCGCGCAGATATGAGCTCTCGATTCATTCTTATACTGAGCTAATGTTTTCCTATTATCTCCTGTATAATCTACTTCCCTCAAATAATGGTTAATGTTATTTTTTCACTTCATTCTTGAACTACCAACTGGGGTTATTTTCTCTCTGGTTTCCCTACAAGAAGCTTCCATGTCCCTCTTTCATTCCTTATTCTTGCCACATGTCCTACCGATCGATAGATTATGTCCTTGTATTATATCTGGTTTATTATATAAATCATGTAGCTCACTCTTAAATAGTAGTAGTAGTAGTAGTAGAATGGAATTTATTGCCTCTTTTTTTTCAGAATAAAGAAAATACATATGCATTTACATTGCGCACGGGCCTGCTTGGCCGTACGTGCATTATTTTTCCATGAATAAAAAATAAAACTAATAATATAAACAAATACCTACAAATACAACACCTGTATCAAAAAACAATAACAGGCTACATATAAGTAAAATCTATGTCTGCACAATATCAAAATAATACATATCTACATTCATCCACATTCCGTACATTAATATTAAAAAAAAATGCTAGAAAACAAATTAGAAAAAAAAAACACACACACACATACACCCACACACCCCCACCATATACACACCGCACGCTCATACACCCCCCCTCCCCCCGTCCCTGCAGACATTAAGTGCACTATCAGACTATTCAACTTATCAGACCTACTTATTATATAACATGATTAAAGATCGAAAACAAAGACCATATGGAGATTCTTCTTTCTTAAATAGTATTCTTCATAGCCGGTCTGATTCTCTCTCTTTGGTGCAAAAAGTTTGCTGCAGCTTTTTAATTATTGTACGGAATTGTACTTGACTTTGATGATTATTATTATTTTACCTGTGCATCCAAGGATTGATGGTGTGAACACTGACCCCAAATTTCAACATTTCTCTTCTTAATCCATCCGCCAAAGCAACCACAGCATTTTTAGACATTGAATATGCAACCAAACCATTCAATGTCAGATTTCCTGCAACAGTTAAATTACCAGAAGTAATCCCATAGTAGTATCAGTCAAAAACACATTTTAAAGGGAAAGTACAAAAAAAAAGTGGGATTGCAGCAATATCAAACTTTCAATATCAATCTTAGGGGCAACAAAATGACGAAAGCAAGGATATAAAGTATCACACACTCTATCTAGTAATACTAAGAAATTGCGGCTGGAAGTAATCTCAACGGTAAAGAAGGCAGAAGAGGAAACCTGCAAAGAAAGTGGTAGATGGGACTCCAAAGCTTCGGTTAGCAACCTGTCTAGGAGAAGCTCCGAAATAAATCCCCGATCCACTAGGGAATGTGGATGTGCATCTGGACTGGTAACCCGACCATGTAAAAAATATCCAAACTCATCTCTCTCACAGTGTTCAGTCAGACGGATACATGGTTCAAGACATTGTAGAAAGAATTATTGTAACATGATTACCAAAAAGCAGCATTTAACTACAAGCCAAGAGGTTCAAGGAATGTAGGAAGGCCAGTGAAAATATAGACCGAACAACTGTGAGGCGGAATAGTCCGTTTGCCTAGCCCGTGAAGTGAAAAGAAAGAAGAAAAATTTCAATAAAACTAAATATTTAGTCACACGTAGAAATACATCATATAATGGAAATAGTGACAAGTAAGAAAAAAATTAGAAGTGTATTTAATTCAAATACCTAGGAACATTAATTACAAACAGGAATGAGGTGCACAAAGAAATTAAACGTAGGCTCAATTCTGGAAATGCGTGCTATATATACATTTAAAGGGACTCTTGTCCCAATTGTTATGAAATATATATTAAACTGAAAATATATACAAATTTTATTCTCTCAGTAATGTAAATGCAAAACATATACTATTACTTTAACTGAGGAAACAATATTACCAGTATTTGAGAATATATTTCTTAGGAAAACATTTGGACCAAATTATAAATGAACAGACAGCTGAATGGTGATGTCTACATGACAGTAAGCTACGTGATCGTTATAGGAAACCAGAAATGATAAGACTTAAGTCTCTTCGACTGTGATGGTCAGGACATGTGGACCGAATGGGGTTTTCCTTGGCGTGGTCACTCTTCTTAAGAGGTGATCCATGTCCTTGTATGTCATAAAAGTGGCTGTATGTAATGAAGCCTTAAAATTCTTTTTGCGCGATAGAGTGTTTTGTCGTACTTACAGGCAATGATGACCATGATTGAAAGTTCAACTTCCTACATTTCGGGGTTGCCAACCTAAATGACTATACTGTAATAAAAATACTGTAATATTATATATTTCAATAAATATTAGATACGGACATACAGTAGACCCGGGGATAAGGGCATTATGCCCGAGGTAACCCGAGGGTGGTGGTGGGGCTCTAAAAAAAAAAGAAATAATAAAAGTACATGTTACAAACACGCGTGTGGGAAGTAAAACCACTGACCTCTATGTGTACTACATACAATGTATCCCTATACAAAATATATCCAAAATGTAGCGTTAACATACATTATATGAAACAGATCATGTATTTTAAGTGAACACAAACTTTATTTTGAACATATAAAACAATAAATATGTACTTGACGCCATCTTATCACTTTAATTGGTTTCCACGTTCTCCTGTTGTTCAACTAATAAACATTGCCCACAATGATGACCTTGATGAAGATTTTCGGGCTGTAGACCGTGGTCGTGAGGCTTGTAGTTCCCCGACGTTTTCGCCGAGACTGCGTCTGGCATCCTCAAGGGTTATCTTGAGTCTGTAGTTACCCGACGTTTCGCAAGAGATTGACCGTCTGGCTCCTCACAGGGTTGTCTTGAGCCAATCCTCTGGCGCAAAACGTCGGGAACTACAAGCCTCACGACCACGGCCTACAGCCCGAAAATCTTCATCAAGATCATCATAGCAACTCCGGCCGTGAAAGTCTACGTGAATACAATGCCCACAATGGTAACGTTATCATTTGTTTATAATTAACGCAAATATTTCCAACAAAGATGCTATAATTTTACTATTTTTATTGTTTTAAAAAACACCATCGCGCAAAACATAATGTAGAATGCACGTTTGTGAAGTGTTTTACAGAATCTCGGAAATTAAAAACCTCGTTATCGCTCGGTTTTTAAACATTTTCCTCGATTCTGACAAAAAACCACTTCCCAACCTCGCACCGTAATTAACTATTGTGACTCACTGTGCACCTGCAAGTCCCGTGTGTGGTGTAAGGAAATATAAAAGGACTTAGGCAGGGAGAGGTTAAACTAAGATAAAAGAAAAAAATACTTAAATTTTGTATTAAATATGATATAATATTTACGTAGACTATTTAACACATGCTGCAAATGGGATTTAATGACCAATCATGTTTCAATGAATATTGTTTTACAACCAATGACAGTCGTGTTTCACCTCGCTCTTTATCGAATTATCTTAACCAACTCCAGCTTTTGTATAACGAAAGCTCCTACTTTTTAATATTCTGAACAGGTCAGATCATATTTTGCTGTGACTGACTTTCCAACAATACATTGAACATAGCAAATAACGAGCAGTTTCCATCTAACTACAAATTTAATAATTGTGTGTTAAATAATTTTTTTAAATAATGATTTTACTGAGTTGTTTACTTAAAAAAATAAATGAATAACATACACATGTTGGTTTTAATATACAGTTTGACGCATTTATTTTTTCTCCACTAGGGTGCATTCTTACAATATTGAGATCTATTTGACAATAAATAATAATGATCAAGTTGCAGTGGATGTACAAATGAAACATAGCAATACATTATTAAGTTAAAAAAAACACTTCATTCACCAAAACAATTAAAAAACAACAATCACTCGTTTCTGCTTCCACTACGCTCAGTCTGAAAATGGCTACGTAGTTGCCAAAACACGTTGAGTTCTTGTTTTTAACTGTTTTGGCGAGTGGAGTGTTTTTCAACTTAATAATATTTATTACAAAGGAGATCAATATTTTAATTCTTAATAACCACACATTTCTCATTTGTTTTCGAACATCATATGTATATTATTATTATTATTTTATTATTATTATTATTATTATTATTATTATCGTATCATTATTTTTTATTACCCTATAAAATGTTGTTTTTACATGAAATTACATTGCTACATTTATTGTATCTTTAACTGTTTATAATTAGTATAGTGTATATCTATATTTGTCGAATTATTTATTTGTATTTGTGCTGGTTGAGTGGAAGAGAGGGCCTTATGGCCTTAACTCTGCCAGAATAAATAAAGTATTATTATTATTATTATTATTATTATTATTATTATCACGATTTACATTAAATATATAAATGAGCAAACAATTCTTCCACTTACTTGTGTTTTGCACTCTTTTAACTTTACTATCTAACCTCTCTTGGTTGATTCTTGTTTTTTCGACCCCGACGCTATTAGGACATCCGAGGGCTAGGGAGTCTTTCCTATCTTCCATTTCTTCTTTCCTTTATTTTCTTTTCTTCTCCAGAAAAGCCTGACTAGAGGCTATAAGATGGCAGCCCCATCACTGGTCTTGCCTTCCTTTGGCCAGCAACCAATCGAAGGGACTATTATTATGCTTTCAAATCTTATACGAGAATTTCCCGGAAGTTGGAGGGAAAATTTTCTATAGATCGTAACAGCCTTGGCCTAATACTTGGAAGGAAGAAGAAGAAGATATAAATATTTTAAAATACAAATATTTAAATAAAGATTTTGAGTGAACCAGCTTAATTTTTATTTGTTAAATAGTCCTAACAAATGCCACTCTTGATTTCGAAATCCTCTAGATAAATTATCGTTGATTTGAAAATCACTCATGCATTACATATGATATAAAATATTTAGATTCAGACCTACCCCACAATATAATGGTTTATATATCTGATCCGAGGATCAATTCGTAAAAATCCCGTTTCAGAGAAACCAGTAGAAGGGTTGATCCACTGCGGTATTCCAGGAACATTCACCAAAAGTTAATACCATGTTTTTATCCTATTATTGTAACAAGAGCTGCCGCAACCTCAACCAGGAATTCATATTCCGCTGCATGACCTGCACTCATAATCTCTTGTCTGACTGCCTGTTACCAAATGAACTTCACTACCACCACTATATATTAGTCTTTCCATTCTTATTTAGTAGCAAGTCTTGTAAAATGAATAATACTAAGAAAAAGAAGAAGAAGAAGAAGAAGAAAAGAGTATTTTATTGTATGGAGCAAAAACATGGACGTTGAAGCAAAAAACACAGAAATAATGTATTAGTTACAGAAGTGGACTTTTTAGAAGATCGGCAGGAATATCAAAATTGGATAAAGGAGGAAATAATATGAGAGAGATAATTGAATGTAGAAAATATATTGTACAAGACATTGAAGAAATCTAAGATGGTATGGACATATAATGAGAAGAAGGGATACAGAAACAAAGAAATATTGGAATGGATACCTTCAGGAAAAGGGAAAACGTTGTAGGCCAAAGCCATCGTGGATAAAGGGAATTCAAAACAACATGAGGAAGAGAAATATAATAGAAACGACACGCAAGACCGAGAAGTTTGGAAGAAAAAATTTTGGTTGTGTAAATAACAGAAACATCCTGAAATAAATATAATAATAATAATAATAAATAATAATAATAATAATAATAATAATAATATAATAATAATGATAATTAATAATAATATTCTATTCATAATTTTCCCAGTTGTAAATGATATAGTTATGTAAAAAGAATGACAGAAGGCAGATTCCCAAAAAGAATACTAGAATGGATGCCACTTGGTATTAGAAGAATGGGACGGTCAATAATAACGTGGATTAGTGTCTTTTTGAGCAGCATGAGAGGAAAGGAAAAGGATCGAGCGATGGCGAATAGAATAATATAGAGATGGGTAGGTGATGGCAGTTAATTAAGTTGAAGCAGGAAGATGTGAAATATGTAACCTACTAAATAAATAAATATATAATACTAATATTATAATATTTTTTTAATATTATTATTATTGTATCATTAATTTTATGATTGCATTATTATTATTATTATTATTTATTATTATTATATTATTATTATTATTATTATAACTTAACTAACTCGCTGGCTTTATCGAACCCGTAGGTTCATGGCCATAACCTCTCCATACATCCCTATCTAAAGCTAATGTTTTGCAAATCATCCCTTTATATTCTACTTCCGTTATCATTGGTTAATATTATTATCACCTCATTCTTGATCTACCAACTGAGCATTTTCCCTCTGGTTTTTCTTCAAGGAGTTTCCATGCCCCTCTTTCATTCCTCATTCGTGCCACATATCCTTCCTATCGTAGTCGACGAGACTTAATTGTTGTTATTATATCTGGTTACCTATAAAGATCACGTAGGTCTCTGTTATTTAGTCTTCTCCATTCACCTGTCTGTTCATCTCTCCAAAAATTTCCTAAGGACTTATTTTCAAATACTCGTAATATTTTCAGCTCCCTTAAAGTAAGAGTCCATGTTTCGCACCCATATAATATAACTGGGAGAATAACAGTTTTATATATTTTCAGTTCATCTTTTTTAAAGGAGTTTGGATGGCAAGAGTCCCCGTAATGCATGCATTTCAAGAAATGATCATATACTTAATTTCTTTGTACATCTCATTCGTATTTGTAATTACTGTTCCTAGATATTTTAATTCAGCCAGTTCTTTAAAAATATTCTCATTTTTCATTAGCTGTTCATTTCCATTATATGTTGTATTTATACGTGTGAATATATATTTAAATTTATTTAAAGTTTATTGTTTTTTTTATTATTATTAATTATTATTATTATGGTTGAGGTAGGTTATATGCCGGTCACAATTCTACACTTAAATTCTTATGCCACTGGTGCACTAAACACTTGTAAACACGTTTTGGTACTGTTTTTAAACATTTTGCAACGATCTTCAAGCTTTCTTTACAATATTTTATATTTATATATTTACGTAAAACATGATCGTGAATACATTATTACTTTATACTTTCCCATGTTGTTCCAACGTTGCACCGATTGAAAATAATTTCAAAACCATATTTAGTGTTAGTGTACGTAAATTTAGTTTATAATTTATTAAATAGTACGCATGTAAATTGTTTTGTTAGGTCAGGAAGTGGGAAGTTGGTTTACGTCCATTTTTTAAGCATTTGGGAATGAATAATATGCATGTAAATAGTTTCTTTCGTTAGGAAATGGCAAGTTAGTTTACGTCCATTCTTTTTTTTTTTTTGCATATGGGGAATTTATTCCCAAAGTTGGTAACGCCGACTGCAGAGCCATCTACCGGAGGCTATATTAACCATTACAGCAACTCCCGCAACTCGCGCATGCGCGCTGAGATTCTGTGGAACTTAGAAGATTTCGTCTCCGGCATAAACCCGACTTTTTTCCCATTATTATTATTATTATATATTATTATTATTATTTATTTATTATTATTATTATCATTATTATTATTATCATTATTATTATTATCATTATTATTATTAATCATTATTATTATTATTATTATTATTATTATTATTATTATTATTATTATTATTATTATTATTATTATTATTATTTTTCTTTATAATTCCAAATATGCACCGCGGCTCCCCAAAATATATAATCCAGTGACCCCCTTAGGGTCGCGACCCACAGTTTTGGTTTCCATACTTTAATTGTTAGATCTTATGGCTGAATTTGATTTTATATTTCCCACGTGTTTCAATGAATGGATTCAGTCATTTGTAAGATAGGTTACTTTGTAAGTGAATAGATGGAGTGATGTGGCAGCTTACCTGCTACTCCGGTTTACAAAGACGATCCTGCCACGAGATTTCCTGATGTGTGGAAGAAAGGCTTGAGTGAGCCTCAGAGTCCCCGTCACGTTCACTTGAAACATGTGCTTCAAAGTTACTGGCGGGAACATAATTCTGTCTCTGCGAACGTTTAAAACCTCTGCACAGTTTATCACTGCCCATAATTCTGTAACATTAATTAATAAAATTAGATGGAAAAATCATAGAAAACCAAAGTATAAAACAGATGTCTAGTTTAAACTATTTGGGCTGCTATATTAATTTCAATATGGAAAAAGATATTGATTCCAAAATAAATAAATTTCAGACGGCATATGGAACAATACGAAGAACGTTCAAAAATAAAAATTAAAAAGAAACACATAAAATGTATAAAGTTTATGGCAATTCCCACAATATTTTATGGATGTAAAACTTGGGCTCCAACGAATCAAACAGAAAGATAGAATTCAGACGGTGGAAGAGAGGATCATCAGGACATGTTAAAGGATGCATAAAACTTAATAGAATATTATAAATGAAGATTCATCCATGTTAATTCTGCCCGAAGGCAGGTTCTTCACTGCAATCATAGCATTTTCATGCTATGCTTACAGCTTTACTAGGGATTTGTAGGTGTGGTAGCTTCCCGTTGCTTTCCACACCGGTGAAGGATCCTGATGGTGATAATGATAAGGATGATGATGGTCATATGATTTCGGGGACCGTTTGGACTTTAAAGTTTTTCTGACATTTGTCTTACATGTGAGTAAAAACCCCGATAAAAACCTCACCCAGAAAAACTGCCCCGACCGGGGATCGAACCCGGGCCCGCTGCGTGGCAAGGCAGCCCGCTACCTCGAGACCACAGCGGTTGACATACATGAAGATATAAGGGAATAATTAAAAGTGCACAGCCTTTATTGGATAGAGTAACGCATTATATACATAAGTGATCACTTGAATGGAATGAAGTGAGGAGAGGAGATATCCACTGCTAGCAAGAAATTATCAAGCAAGATGAAGACGTGATGTCGGAAGACCTAGAAAACGTTGGGTTGACGCATAATGAGTCGGAACGGGCAATTAGCTAATCCTTGGAGTGACGATAATGATCATGAAATATATATAACAAGTTTCCACATTTATTACCTCGGTCACCTAATATATGATATAATAATTATTACATAGAGACAAGGGAACTGGTTCTACCATTACATGCCGAAACCTACCTTGAAATTTCTCCCCAGAGAAGCGTTGTGATGTACCAAGACCGTGTCCAAAAAATTATCTGCCTTTTTTTAATTGGAAGGCACAGACATTGAAACTATAATTCTGTAATGACAATACACAGTGCGAAGCAGATTGATTCCCTGAGTGAGTAAAGCAAAAATTTAGTGAAATGGGACGAGACGGGTAGACAGGTTGCCAGGGTTATCAATTGACCAATTCAGGAGTTGTATTACTTTACTGTAGTTTAAATGTGAGTTTTGGTCACCTAATATCTGATATAAGAAATTATCACATAGAGACAAGGGAACTGTAAACCAATTACATGCCCAAACCTACCTTGAAATTTCTCCCAGACAAACGTTGGATGTACCAAGACCGTGTCCAAAAAATTATCTGCCTTTTAAACTGGAAGGCACAGAAATTAAAACTATAATTCTGTAATGACAATACACAGTGCGAAGCAGATTGATTCCCTGCGTGTGTAAAGCATAATGTAGTTGAAATGGGACGAGCGTGTGGACAGGTTGCCAGGGTTATCTATTTTACCAATTCAGGAGCTGTATTACTCTACTATAATTTAAATGCGAGATTTGGTCACCTAATATCTGATATAAGAAATTATTACATAGAGACAAGGGAACTGTTCTACCATTATATGCCGAAACCTACCTTGAAATGTCTCCCAGAGAAGCGTTTGTGATGTACCAAGACCGTGTCCAAAAACATTATCTGCCTTTTTAACTGGAAGGCACAGAAATTGAAACCAGAATTCTGTAATGACAACACACTGTGCGAAGCAGATTGAATCCCTGCGTGAGTAAAGCAAAATGTAGTGAAATGGGGACGAGGCGTTGTGGACAGGTTGCCAGGTTTATCTATTTCACCAATTCAGGAGTTGTATTATTTTACTACAATTTAAATGAGAGTTTTGGCTTTGGATTTTATTGTCTTACAATTAAAAATGGTTCATAATTTTTTGGACACCGTCATGGTGTATCCCAACGCTTATCTTGGAGAAATTATAAGGTGGGTTTCGGCATGCAATGGTTGACAGTTCCCTTGTACACTGCTCAAAAAAATTAGGGGATACTGTAGAATAACCTATTAAGGCTATGTTTTTAGGAACAGTATTAGATGCAATCACTTTCTATTACTCCAAAAGAATGTCAACAAGAGTTTGAAGTCATTACGTAACCTCTTTACCACACCAGATGTCAAAGAGATCCTGATTAGAAATATGGCAAACAAACAAAGCAACATTAACATGGGTGTGAAATGTTTCTTTAGTATGGTGTATGGTCTCCTCGAACGGCCAGCACTGCCTCATACCTGTATGACATTGATGCAATGAGGTTAGCAACGAGTTCTTGGGGGATACGTGGCCACTCTTCCATAAGAGCAATGTGCAGCTCTGGAACAGTTGTGGGAGGTGCTGGTCTGCCTGGAATGTACCTGCCTAATGCATCCCACACATGCTCAATCGGATTTAAGTCCGGGGAGGAAGCTGGCCATTGCATACGCTCGATACCCTCTACTTCCAGCATGTCGTCCACCAAGCCAGCTCTGTGGGGTCGTGCATTATCGTCCATATAAAGAAAAGAATCACCTATGGCATCAGCATAGGCACGACAAAAGGTCGGAGAATCTCATCTCTATACTTTACCGCAGTCAAAGTCCACCTTGGATAACGCAGAGGTCCGTACGTCCACCACTACTGACTCCTGCCTACACCATCAATCCACCGCCACCATATGGGGATCTTTCACGTACAAAAGCTGGATTGTTTCGTGTCCCTTTTTCTCTCCAGATGAATACACGCCGACTATCACATTCCATGTTGAATCGCTACTCATCAGAAAAAAAGAACTGATCTCCATTCAGCATGCCTCCCACCACGATGCTCCTCCGCCCAGTTTCTGCGATCTCTACGGTGTGTTGGGAGTTAACCTGGTACACACCATGGGCCTATGGGCATAGAGACCACTTCCATGCAGTCGATTAGGGACAGTTTGAGTTGACACCCTGCGTCCTGTTGCTGTTTGAAGTGTATTTCGCAGTTCAGTTGCATTCTGCTGTCTATTCTGACGGGCTGTTAACAAGAGGGTAGGAACGGTCATCCCTTGCTGTTGTTGCCCTTGGTCGACCTTGTCCGGCTCTTCTGTGAACAGTATGTTCTTTGAAAATGATTCCAAAGATTGGAAATCACGCTTTGAGACACCCCAATGGCTTGTGCCACCTCTTGTTGTGTCTGTCCAGCTTCCATCCTTCCTATGGCCCTCCAAGCCATTGGTTCAGGTAAATCACGTTGTCGAGGCATCACTGTCCCTAAGGCAAGTCATTCACTAACTGAAAACTGGACTAGATTTAAAAACAGCAACAAAACATTCACCCCCACACCACCCTTTCACATCAACAGTACAGACACTGCCCTCTGGTGTGGTACCGAGGTTACGTAACAACTTCAAGCTCTTATTTACATTATCTTGGAGTAATAGAATGTGATTGCATCTAATACTATTCCAAAAAACATAGTGTTAATAGGTTATTCTACAATATCCCCTAATTTTTTTGAGCAGTGTATGTTACAGAATACAATGCAATAAATGGAGCCATAAAAATAAATTTTGGTAAACAAATATCAAACACAACCAAATTGAAATTATACACTGTAATTGCAAAATTAGGACTGAAACATGCAGCGAAAATTGGATACTAAATTCAAAAATCAAATTAAAATTGCTAGCGGCACAAATGAGATTGTGCTAGGTTTGACAAAAATGGACAAACAAAGAAACGCACATATACGCCATAAATTAAAAGTTCAACATATAGTTGAAGAAATTCACAATATCAAAGCAATTGGTTGCAACATGTCCAAAGAATGGACCCATCTCGGTTTCTTAAATCAGTTACCCTTATCCTGAAGGGATGTTTTCACTTGTTGTAGTGCATTTTGTATATCACTCTCTTTGTGAGATCCAGTTGGAGAATCTGGAGATTATTGGACGATAATTTCTTTAATTCAACGGCTCTGGAACACGAAGGCTGTAGACATCCAGCGAACACTTTTATACCGATGTTGTCCAGACGTCTCGCCACCTCGTGTCCGAATCCTGAATCACATCCTGCAACAGTTGAGTTTCATTTCACGAAAATTGTATTTAATTCATATATCTGTTTCAATTAAAAGTCTGTTGTGCAGGAACTGCGTAAACTAACCGAATTCCTCAGCAAGGCGAATTTATGGGCCCATTTTTCAGATTTGCGGAATATTTATTTCTCTTATTAAATTTTGTAACTCAATTTTTGACTCCAGCTTTTTAAAAGCTTCGGATTGACGTGAAATAAAAATCATTGTTTGATTGGACTTCCTAAGGAACACAAATTACAAGTAGGAATGAGATGCACACATAAATTAAACAACAGCCCATTTCTGGAAATGCAGGTTATTATGTATTACAGGGACTCTTGTCGTCCCATCTTCTTTCAAAAAAAGTTAAACTGAAAATATAAAAAACTGTTCTTCTCCCAGTTATATTATATTGATCCGAAACATGGACTCTTACTTTAAGGGAAGAAAGGCCATTACGAGTATTTGAGAATAAAGTTCTACGAAAGTTATTGGAATAAAGATAGATGTACAGATAGGTGAATGGAGAAGACTAAATAACAGTGAGCTACATGGTCTTTATAGGAAGCCACATATAATAATAATAATAATAATAATAATAATAATAATAATAATAATAATAATAATGATTATTTTAGCTGGCAGAGTTAAAGCCATAAGGCCTTCTCTTCCACTCAACCAGCGAATAGTAAAATTATACAAAAATTACATACTTATTACAATTTTAAGATATTAAAATACAGACTAAACAAAAACACAAAGATGATGTGATCTAATACTAGCTAATACTAACAAAAACATAGAATATAATAAAATTAAAATGATATAAAATAAAGGAAGTAGCTTCCTATATGATTATTAATGGAATGCTCTATATAGTTGTCAGGCTGTTAATGTTTTCAGTGTGTCGAACTTAAGATATCAGTTAATTTGGATTTAAATAATGATAGCGATTGACAGTCCCTGACATGACTGGGAAGTGAGTTCCATGCTCTAGTCATAGATATTGTGTAAAGATTCAGAGTACAGACAGGTCCTGTTTTGTGGTATCAAAAGTAAAGAAGAGTCTTGTGATCTTGTTCCTAAATTGTGATGAGCCGATAAATGTTGAAAACGTGTTGTTAAATATATAAGAACAATTAAGTTTCATAGATTGCGATTAGCAGGACATGTGGAACGAATGGGGGAAAAAAAAAGAGGTGCATGGAAGCTTCTTTTAGGAAAACCAGAGGGAAAGCGCCCCAGTTGGTAAGCCAAGAATGAGGTGGGAAAATTATATTAACCATGATTTCAGGGAAGTAGATTGCACATGGAATTATTGGAAAACTTTAGCTCAGGATAGGGATGTGTGGAGAGATTATGTCCGCGCAGCCATAAATCTACGGGTCCGATAAACTAGTGAGCTAGTTAGTTAGAGGTGAAAATCCAGGATGTCCGACCAATGATTATATGCACACAATAGATTATTTGATCAGTGGTGGAAATGATATTAAATAAATGAGACTGAGAACGTAAAAATGGGGATTTATCTGATACCTGAATTAAACAAAATAACTCCTCCGCTTTGTTTCAATATAGCTGTATACCATTCAATTTAAATAACTCTTAAATTAGATATTTATCCTATAATATAAAATGGTTTCATTTACATAATATTTTAAATAAATTATTAAAAAGTAATTGGTAGATATTAAATAAATTTGTATCATATTAGGACATTCAATAATAACTTACGGTCATGTTTTAATTTCAGTCCTCAACATTTTAATAAGCAGTCATAAGAAATACATTATTTCCTTTCGATCCTCCGCTAGATGAGAATCTCTGAGCTTCACATAACTACTCAACTTCCGTTTATCGATGCGTTCATCTCCAATCGGGTAACTGCGATGGCTCACACCAATGCCATTCACTTCAATGTCCTAGTGCGAAATACAGGCTATTAACCATAACAGCGTGCCTCGCACAGAATTTTTTAAATAAGTATTAGGCTAATAGTAAGCCTACCATATTTCACGGGGAATTATCCCTATGGTGTTATGCTGTGTTTCACAGCGCGGGACGGCGTGGTTCATTCCTCGCTGTCAGCTTTCCAACTCTCGGATCGTCGGCAGTGAGTACTACGATGCCCAATGGAAGTTTCTTGTAGGAAAACCAGAGGGAAAAAGCACAGTTAGTAGACCAAGATTGAGGTTAGACAATAATATTAACCATGATTTGAAGGAAGTAGATTATACAGAGGATGATTGGAAAACATTGCTCTGATAGGGTTGTTTGGAGAGCTTCATGTTCGCATTGCCCTGAACTTAAGGGTTCGATAGTGCAACTGAGTTAGTTTTAGAAATGTAAATATAGTAGTATTTGCGGTACCTTTATTAAACCAAACAAAACATGTTGTACGCGTAAATAAGCGTGGAGATCTACGAACGGCTCCGATCCCTGCCGAAGTTCGTCTACATAGATTCGCCCGCGTAATCAACAGAGGAGTATTGCGTCAGTTCGTTACTATCATTTATATAGCAGCACGTTGTTATGAATTTTACCGTTAATTTAATGAATTCAATTGCCGTAATGAGTGTCCCCGTTAACATGGAGACTCGGATATTCGGGTTACTGCTATATATATATGGAACTATATTTTTATATATACAACTTTCCTTATTAGAGGATTGCCTCAAGGTCAAAGTGATAGAGACAATTAATTTTCGAAATTGATGAAATACATTTTATAAATACATGATATGAATCATTTTACATTTGAAATTATTTCTGTATTTATCGATTCTGCACTGTAATAGGCCTAAACACGTTCATCTGTATAATCTACCTTTGGATAAACCTGGGTAGGTTTCTGGACAAAACGCGGAAAATAAGAACAACACTTATTCAGGAATAAATAAATATGTTAGCAAATTGCAATGCTATTAATTATTAATAATTCTACGTAACTAAGTTAATGTATAATGTAATTGTATTGATATCTAATTGTATTATTATTGTGTTTTCTTTTTTTTTTAACATCAACTTATTGTAACGGACTGTAAACAGCACGTAATGCTTACTGCCCGTGCGTTTCATATTTGTAAATAACATTGTATGTATCTTACTTTTAGTTTAATAAAGTCATTATGTACAATAATCTACCTCGTTTAAAACATGGCTAATACTATTCTCCAACTTGGCCTGTCCACTGAGGTTTTCCCCTCTGTTTTTTCTACAAGGAGTTTCATGATCCTCTATTCGTATCACAATTCCTGCCATCGCAATCTGGGAGACTTAACTTTTCTTATCATATTTGGTTTCCTATAAATATCATGTATTTCGCCGTTATTCAGTTTTCTCCATTCGTCTATCTGTTCATCTCTATTTGATCCAAACATTTTACTAAGAAATTTATTCTCAAACAATTGTAATATTTTGTCCTCTCCTAAAATATCTGTCCATGATTCGCATCCATATAATATAACTAGTGAATAAGTTCTATTATATTTCAGTTTAATGTTTTTTTAGACAAGTTGAGAGGAGAAGTCTCTCTAACATATAATAGCATTATTTTTGGAATATTAAGTCTGTGCTTAATCTTTTTCTGCACATCAATCCTCTTTGAAATTATTGTTCCTAGTTGAATTCAGCCACTTATTCAAAATTCCCTCTTTTGTCATTAATTGTCCATTTTATTATATACTGTATTTTCTATGTGTGAACATATATTTAGCTTTATTGATGTTTACTTCTAGTCCTAACACCTTAGTGTTAATCAGTAGAATGCCCGTTTTGTGCCTTAGTATCTCCTCGCTATCGCCTAATAATACTCTATCATCAGCGTAAACTAACAGCTTATTTAACACCTTTGAGTTGTAAACCTTCTTCATGTTCTAAAGATTTGATGACATACTCTAGTACAAAATTGAATATATACTTTTTAAGTTCATAATTGTTTTTTTATACCGTTGATGTTATAAACAATGTCAAATTATATTTTGTTTTACCTTGTATACTACCATCTTCCTCAACTATAATGTTTCTATTTAAAATTTTCGTTGATTTCAATCTAGGCATTTCTAGAACATCTAGAAGTTTTAGAGTCAGATTTAATGAACATTTTTTCAGATTATATTAAAGGAGAAGGCAAATCAAATTTCGGTAAACACATTTTAGAAAGCGGCCACAGTTTTACCAATATCGATAATACAATGTCAATTATGCACAGAGAAAACAACAGAGACGAAATTGACATTTTAGAAGAAATCGAAATTTCATGGAGGCCAAGAATACAAACATTCTGAACTAAAATATGCCTAATGAGCAAAACCCTCTGCTACACATATACAGATAATTCAATACTACTACAACAACTCCAGAAGATAAAGCATACTTCGAAAGGCCTAGAGTGAAATCAATGAAACTTTCTAATATAAACATTATAGTTGAGGAAGACGGTAGTATACAAGGTAAAAAAAAAATAATTTAAAATTGAATAGTAGAGTAAATACTGCATCTCCTTGCTTTATCTTCTTGTATCTTGTAAACCCATATTTTCCTTAACAGAGATTTAGGCGCTCTCCCCCTACAGGGAATAATTTGAACCATACTAATTTAATTACACTTTTTTTCGTATAGATTTCATTTGAGTGGTCCGTGGTCAGTGTTCCGCCTCATACTGACATCTAGGAAACCAAGGTAGTAATAGGATGGGAAAATTCGGTACATTTTGCTTAGAGACCTTTTCATTCAGGCTTAAGGATCTTTTACGAGCCTGAAAATCTTCAGACTCGGGACCCACAGCTTAAGGTCCCTCCCGGAGGACTTGCTCCTTGGATTTTTCCATCCTAAAAAACCATCGACCCCGGCCATGTTTAAAACCCACGACCCTCGGAACCAGAGGCAAGGTCCTTGCTTTATACCATTGTGAATTTCAAGGGTATCTCAAAACTGTTTGCCTACATGCATCCTACTCTAAAAAATTATAATATTATTAAAAAGTATTAAAATTATAAGATTATGTAACTTTTATTCAATCTCCCCTACTATGAATCGTTTAAAACATTGTAGGCCTTTCGGGACCAGTTGTATCCTCGTGCGACGGTATATGTTATTCTCGTGCTACTATCTAGGTACTATCCAGATGAAGAATAACATACAGGCTTGTACTGAGGATGGGACTGGTCCAGAAGTTGTATAATAATTCAATCGTTTCAACAGTTGATGAGACTGAATGAATACAATTAATAATTTTACTAGGGTTTCTGATAAATATTGGCAGCACTATTGTAAATCAGCGATCCTAGTGCTGACCATTATAATATTTTAGTGCATTGTTGAGCAGTCTTTGTTGTATAAATCTGTAACATTGAAAATCTTAAAATAGCAATATTTTATGAATACATTCACTTTTTCTCATATTTAGTAAGTAATATGGCCCTAAAAAGATGTTCAGTAGAATTTATTTAGGAGGTGGATTTAGGAAGTACTCTACATTCACCAAATTCGTCAGACATGAGTACGTGTGACTATAGCTTATTCTCAAAGATCAAATGACCCGTAAGGGGCATTCGGTTACAATCAAGAGATGACATGCAGAAAGCTCTAGATCGATCAGTGAAAGATATATCCAGAAATGGTTGCTGCAGAATGAATGCGCCATCTTCCAAAGTTTTGGCAGCGTATAGTTGACTTGACAGGAGACTATATATTAAGTTCATAATGTCAAAAGTAACCTAAATATTTTTTTGTGATGTTACATCATATATATATATATATATATATATATATATCAACATCCGGTATCATCACATTGCCGCCGTCTTCCGGAAATCAAACGTCATTCCTCTCTGTCCATTCATTGATCTTCTTCCAATCCTCTGACAAACATAGCGCTGGACACTCTCTCCACGTTTCTGACATATATATATATATATATATATATATATATATATAAATACATCCTACTTATCGAACTCCAGTATCCTACTGTATATTATAATTTTTAATACTGTAAACACATCAACGAAATTTTAATACATTTTAATTTTTTATTTATATACAGATTTTAATGTTCACACATCTTTCTGTGCCTATAGTTATATTTTTGTCTCCGTTCGTCTCTACTCATCCACTCCATCCAATGGATTTTAATAATAATAAAATAATCTCTATCTATCTTCGGGTTTTTACAGCTGCTGCCGTCTTCCCGTGCCAAATCTCCAAAGCCTACGGTCTTGGGCATCTTCGATGCTTAGCCCTCTAGCTTGCATTACTGTCTTCATGTTTTCCTTCCATGTTAACCTTGGTCTTCCTCTTTTCTTCTTTCTGTTTGGATGCCATTCATATAGTTGCTTCGGCCATCGCTCATCTTCCATTCTTAAAACATGTCCTAACCACTTTAATTCCTTTTCCTCAATTCTTTCAATTATGCTTTCTTCTGCTTCCATTATGAGAAACAGAAACAGAAACAAATTAGAAATTAGGAAATAAGGAATAATAATAATAATAATAATAATAATAATTTTTATTATTATTATTATTATTATTATTGTACCGTTTTATTTATTCTAGCACAATTAAGGCCACTCAACCAGCACAAATTACAAATGCATATTTAACAATAGAGAATATAAAAGTATAACACTATACTAATTATAAAGAGTTAATCCATCCATAGTATTCTGCCCGAGGGCATGTCTTTCACTGCAATCATAGCTTTTCACGCTATGCTTTGCAACTTGCTAGGGAATTGTAGGTGCGGTAGCTTCCCGTTGCTTTCCACACCGGTGAAGGATGATGATGATGATAATGACGATGATGATGGCCATATGATTTCGGGGACCGTTTGGGCCTTAAAGTTTTCCTGACATTTGTCCTACAGGTGAGGAAAAACCCCGATAAAAACCTCACCCAGAAAACCTGTCCCGGACCGGGGATCGAACCCGGGCCCGCTGCGTGACAAGGCAGCCGCTACTCGAATCATAGCGGTGGACCTATAAAGAAGTTAAAAGATATTTAATTTTGTAATGAAAATTCATTATAAACAATTGTATTAGTATTGCTAATAAATAATGTTTGTTGTAATTACCTGTGACTAACACTGCTTTGTACTTGAGTTTCGAAACAGCACGCATGGGTAAGAACGGGATCTTAACCCTGAACACGACATAGTCTGTCACCCAGACAGCGGACGAACGAAGAGCTAATTCAACCACCACACTTAACTGGTGTAAGAATGTAAACACAAGAATGAACACAGCAACAAATAGGAACACTGAATACGCTCGAAACATTTCAACATACGTGACTGTGAAGCTCAAAATCAGCAGATAAGACTCGTGCATGACGTTAAATAACTTGAAGGTCGCCTTGATAGATTACGTTTGACATTGAGCTTAATTCTGTCATATTCACTCATTACTTCCCACGCGAGGGGCGTTTACACTTGCTGTGCACTCTCATACTTCTTATGTAATGTGAAGTTTGTATGATATAATAATAATAATAATAATAATAATAATAATAATTATATATATATATATATATATATATATATACACAGAATTTTAATGTTTACACATATTTCTGTGCCCTAAAGTTTATTTTCTTCTCCGCTCGTCTCTCTCCATCCAATCCATGCCTTCCAGTCCTCTTGCTCTCATTCCAGTTCTTATTTCCTGCATCCACGAGTTTCGAGGTCATTCTCTCCTCCTTCTTCCAGGTGGACACCATTCCAATGTTTTCCTTGGTAATCTTTCTTCTTGTATTCGTCGTACGTGCTCATACCAATTTAATTGCTTATACCGTATATAATCTACTATTGAATAACCAATATTCATTTTTTATCTTATGACCTTATTTATTATTTTGTCTAATTTTGAACATTTTGCTGCTCTCCTCAAGAAATCCATTTCCGTTGACATAGGTTTTTGTTGAATTTCCAAACTTCAGCTCCATATGTGACAGTAATTTTCACTATTGAATTATGTATTTGTAACTTATTTTTCCTGGTTATATGTCTGTTCCATAAGACTCCATTCATCATTGCTGTTATTGCTCTACCTTTATTTATTCTATTCTTAACATCACTTTCTTGCTTATCCTCTTTATCTAATTTTAATCCCAGATACTCAAATTCTTCACATCCTCTAATATACCCCTTTTCATCTTCTAATATCAAATCTTCGGTTTCGGCTCCACATCCCATAGGCCTATAAACCAGCCAAAGCCTGTCACAAGCCAGGTTAGAAAAGGGTGAGGGGGAGGATATAACACCTCGTTAAAAAACCAGGGTTCAGTAGGCCCGGCTGATAATACCCTGTGAGTGTCCCTTATCTAGGTTACAGATACTGTTGCCTTGCAGTTCGTCATTGGTTTGACATAGGCTAGAAGAAGAAACCTGACCAAAAATTACCTGGTCCTCCAGGTTGGGGGTTGATGCATCAGGCCAGCTCCCTGTTCGTCACAAAGAAATAACAATAATAATAATAAAGTAATAATAATAATAATAATAATAATAATAATAATAATAATATGTTTATAGGAATATTCCACAATATAGTGTTTCTCATTCAACCCAAAGTGATTTGTCGCCAAAGATTCCTGTCTAAAGCATCTTCTTCCCTCAAATAGCTTCCATACTTCTTTAATTACATATGTGGCACAATTAAAAGAATAATTAAAAACACAAGAAAGCAAACAAAACTAAAATTCTATAAAGCAGTGGCAGTCCCCTTACTATTGTATGGTAGTGAATTATTGGGTTTTAACTAAAATAGAAGAGAATATCATAGAAGCAGGTGAAATGAGATTTCTGAGAAATGTGGCTGGCTGCAAACTTCTAGATAAAAGAAGAAGTGAAGATATTAGAAATGAGTTAAATATTTTAAATATTTTAAAACTTTTAGATAAAAAAAAGGATATACAAAAAACTGGAAAGAACGTGTTCAAACACTATTTATTATAATTTTATCTATGATTGTAATAGGCCTAGCCTCAATTTTATCAAACAAGATAATTGAAGATCGAGAAAAGTCTTCCCCCTTCGAGTGTGGATTTGACCGCAAGAATTCTGCTCGACTACCATTTTCACTTCGAATGAAAGATGATCGCTTCCAAAAATATACTTAATTACAAACCAAAGGAGACGAGGAATATTGGTAGACCGAAAAAGAGATGGATTCAACTTTTGAATGAGAATGTATGAGACCGGAACAAGCCACATGGCTTAATCCGTGATTGTTGTTAATGATCATGATGATGATGATGATGATGGTGACTTATCCTCACTCTATCTATCCAAAGTTCTGTAGGTCCACCGTTTCCACTTCTAGCATTAGCTTTCCAATCAAGGATCTTCATTGGTATTCTATCATCTTTCATTTTTATGAGGTGTTCTATACCACTTCAAACGATTTTCTTCTATCTTTTTTCTATTTTCTTTTTCTTTTTAACTTGCATAATTTCCCTTATTGACGTTGTAGGTGATTCCGCCCGGCATTGTTCTCTTTAGGATTATTAGCACTGTATATTTTTCAGTAGAATGAGTAGCTAGGCCATTACTACAACCCCGAACCTGGAGGACCAGGTAATTTGTAATCAAGGCTCTCTTCCTCTAATCTTTAGTGAATTGACACTGAACTACAAGGCAGTAGCTATTAATAGTTTTGGTTCGCCTCGGGTATTTCATTTCCCCGGTACCATCCATATCTGGGAAGAATTCCCATTTCCACTGTCTGAAGAAGATACAGTGTATTGAAACAGCTACTACGAAAGCTAATCATATAAAACTTTGATCGTTTTATTTATCAAATACGTCTTGAATTTTCTTCACGTAAACACCAAAGCAATTGATTACTCCATTATTGCCATTATTATTATTATTATTATTATTATTATTATATTATTATTATTATTGTTATTATTATTGTTATTATTATTATGTATTGTTATTATTATTATTATTATTATTATTATTATTATTATTATTATTATTATTATTATTATTATTATTATTATTATTATTATTATTATTATTATTATTATTATTATTTGAAAAAATAAAAAATAAAGGATAAGTATTCAATAGTAGATTATATAGGATACAATGCAAGTACGATAGTTCTCTAGAAAACACTAAAATCGTGTTCACCTGGAAGAAGAAAGAAAATATGATCTCGAAAATCATGGATGCCATAAATAAGAACCGGAATGAGAACAAGAAGACTGGAGGACATGGAGGGATGGATAGAGAAAAGTGGGAGAAGATAGTAAAATTTTAGGCACAGAAAGATGAGTAAAGATGAAAAATCTGCATGTAAATAAATAAAATTATTATTATTATTATTATTATTATGATTATTTATTATTATTATTATTATTATTATCTATTATTAACATCTAACTATTATTTTTACAACCTGAATCCAAGTGAATTTACTCTCTCTCTCTCTCTCTCTCTCTCTCTCTCTCTCTCTCTCTCTCTCTCTCTCTCTTCTTCGAAATCATTATGATGATATTGATAATAGTTTTTAACAGAAAATAATGATAATTTACTGGCACTATCGAACCCGTAGGCACTTGGCCGCGCGGACATGATCTCTTTATACGTCCTTATCCTTAGCTAAGGTTTTCCAATCATCGTCTGTATAATCTACTTCCCTCAAATCATGAATAATATTATTCTCCCACCTCATTCTCGGACTACTAACTGGGCGTTTTCCCTCTGATTTTCCTGTAAGAAGTTTCCATGCCCTTCTTTCCATCTCCGTTCGTGGCACGTATCCTGCCCATCGCAATCTATGAGACTTAGGCGTTGTTATTATATCTGGTGCCCTATAAAGATCATGTAGATTCTTCTGCATCCCCCTGTCTGTTGATTTCTCAGTGGTCCAAATTTTTTCTAAGAACTTTATTTCAAATACTCGTAAACTTTTAAATTGTATATCCTGCCTTAACGTAAGAACCCAAGTTTCACATCCCAATATAATATAACTGGGAGAATAACAGTTTTATCTGTCTTCAGTTTAACGTTTTTGAGAGAAGTTGTGATGTCAAGGGTCCCTGTCATGCAAATAGCATGTATTTCTAGAATAATTCATGCTTATTCCACAATTTAATCTCATTCCTGCCCCGTAATTATTTTAAGTATTTGAATTGAGCAACTTCTTCAAATTTTAAATAATAATAATAATAATAATTTTAATAATAAATATCAATAAAACTAAATATATGGTCACACATAGAAATCCATTAAATAATGGAAATGGACAGCTAATGACAAATGAGGGAAATTTTGAGGAAGTGGCTGAATTCAAATACCTAGGAACAATAATCACAAATAGAATGACATGCGCAAAGAAATTAAACATAGGCTCAAATTCTGGAAATGCATGCTATTATGCATTGCAGAGACTCTTGATGTCCCAACTCCTTTCAAAAAAAGTTTAAACTGAAAATATATAAAACTATTATTCTACCAGTTATATTATATGGGTGCGAAACATGAACTCTTACTTTAAAGAGAGGAAAGGAGATTACAAGTATTTGAGAATAAAGTACTTACGAAAATTTTTGGACCAAAGAGAGATGAAGAGACAGGTGAATGGAGAAGACTACATAACAATGAACTACATGGTCTTTACAGGAAGCCAGATATAATAAGAACAGTTAAGTCTCGTAGACTGCGATGGGCAGGACATGTTGCACGTATGGGGAATGAAAGACTTGCATGGAAGCTTCTTGTAGGAAAGTCAGAGGGAAAACGCCCAGTTGGTAGACCAAGAATGATGGTGGGAGAATAACATTAACTATGATTTGAGGGAAGTAGATTATACAGGGAATGATTGGAAAGCATTAGCTCAGGATAGGGATGTATGGAGAGCTTATGTACGTGCGGCCATGAACCTACGGGTTCGATAGTGCCAGTGAGTAAGTAAGTAAGTAAGTAAGTATAATAAATATAAGAATGATTTACTTCCTGTTGGAAGTCCAAAGGACCAATATCAACAGTTGGTGAAAGTCTTCTATGTAAAAAAGCTAAAAAAATTCTACTGAATAATTGGAAATAGGAACTTTACCTCCAATTCATATGTTAAGACAAGTGATTTGTACTATCGTAAACCATTTTTTTTTCTTGGACATTCAATTGACCTTCCTTCTGTACTGTTGAATAGTTGTTAGGTAATTTTCTCTGCTCATTCTGTTAGTATTTTTCTCCTTTCTTTCTCTCTTTTTTCCTAATTACTGTAATAATAATAATAATAATAATAAATAATAATATAATTGTGATAATAGTTTAATCTATACCCGTATATCCGCACTTGGAGACAAGGGCGTTTCTTATTCAGCTAAATTATTTACGCTTACTTTCCTATAGATGTTAGCAAATAACATGTGGGGTAGCATATGGCCTTATAGAGACATCTATTAGGCAAGTACGGCATTACTTGGATGGGAAAGGCCGTACAAATTTTTTAGAGGCTCTGATTTAGGCTTGAATGCATAATAGCATGCGACTCCAAAGATGAGTCTATTTACTCCTGCACCTCTTTCCTGTTTGTAATTATTGTTAATAACATCCGTAAAACTAAATTTCGTCACACGTAGAAGTCATTATATGAGTTAATGGAAATAGTTAATGACAAATGAGAGGAATTTTGAAGAAGTGTTTAAATTTAAATACATAGAAACAATAATTACAAATAGGAATGAGGGAAAATAAATTAAACACGGGATCAATTATGGAAAAGCATGCTAATTACTAATTAAGATAGACCCTTGTCATCACATCTTCTCTGAAATACGTTAAACTGAAGATATATACAACTATTATTCTCCCAGTTCCATTGTAAGGATGCGAAACATGGACACATTTTAAAAAACAATAAAAGTTTGATTATTTGATGATAAAGTTCTTCGGTAATGTTTAGTCCAAAGGAAGATCAACAGTCAGGCCAATGGAGCAGACTACATAAGAGGTGAACCATGTCTTTATGAGAAACCAGGTATAATAAGAACAGTTAAATCTCGTACAATGCGATGGGCAGAACATTGTTGCACCGAATGGGGTATGAAAGAGGGCATAGAAGCTTCTTGTAGAAAAAAAGCTAGAAGGATGACCTCCAGTAGGTAGACCGAGAATGAGGTATGAGAATACCATTAACCACCATTCGAAGAACGCAGATTATACAATGGGATGATTGGAAAACATTAGACCAATATAAGGGATATGATGAAAATCAAAAATTAAATTGTACCTATTGGTAGGTGCCGTCGTCCTCAACTTTGTTAAATATTGTATGTAAAATTAACTGGAGCGCTTTCGGAAGTTATCTTCCATCTTCTGCACTTCCGAAAGCGCTCCAGTTAATTTTATATACAATATTTTAACAAGGGTAAGGACGACGGCATCTACAAACACGTACAATTTAATTTTAACTTTCACCATATGACTTCACATCAACGGAATTTGATATGAATTTTACTAGTATTGATCAGTATAGGGATGTATGGAGAGCCTATGTACTCGCGGCCATGATCCTATAGGTTTGATAGTGCCAGTGAGTTGATTAGTTAATTTATTCGAATTCTTCACACTATTTATAAGTTTGCTGTTAAGACCGAAATAAGTTATTTTCTAACATAATAAAAGTTTTCAGATAATTTTTTAAAGGTCAGAATTCTCAAACAAGTTTTTTATGATAGCGTGAGTGCATCCTGTTCGAGGGTTATAGGGTTGTATGTACTTGTGGAAGTATGAAAATGGTTAGTGCTGTTTATAGCGGATCCACATCCCACTAATGGAAGTGTACGTAAATGTTTGAAGCGTTCTTCTCGATGAACTAATAATTAAACTCTTGTAGAGTAGAGTCGGTTTATAGTTCCTCAAAGTCACGTTCTGAGAACTTATTTAATATTAAATGACCAGATCATAATTAATAGGATCATAAGAGACTTGAAAAAAAATGACCTTTACGAGAGTTTTCAACGCTTCGATATTTAACATGCCCTTTATAACCCTGAAAAGGAATTACGACAAGTAAATATTATTTTTTGTGACTATTTAACTCATGCCACAAATGCTAGTCAAAGGCCAATCACGTTTCAATGAATGTTGTTTTACAACCAATGACAGTCGTTTTTTACCTCGCTCTTTATCGATTTCTCTTTATCAGCTCCTGCTTTTGTGATAAAGAAAGCTCCTCCTTTTTAATGTTCTGAACAGGTCAAAGAATTATTTTTCTCCAACAAATACATTGAATATAGCAAATAATGAAAACATTCCTTGATTTCACTGAGTTGTTTACTAAAAAAATAAATGAATAACCCGTAATGTTGATTATGATATATAGTTTGATGTGTTTCATTATTTCTCCACTTGGGTGCACTCTTACAATATTGCGATCTTATTTGGCAATAAATAATATGATTAAGCAGCAGTGAATGAACATAACCTCACATTTCTGATTTATTTTCAAACATCGCCGTTTATATTAAATATATAAATATTTTAAAATAACTATAGTTAAACAATGATTTGTGAGTAAATAGCTTAATTTATTCGTTAAATAGTCCTAACAAATGCTACTCTTGATTTCCAAATTCTCTACATAAATTCACTCCTCACTTCGTAAGTCGTGAATTTATCGATGATTTGGAAATCACTCGTGGCATTACATATGATTAACAGACACACAGACTCTATTCTGGAAATGCAATAAATGAACTCTTGTCGTCATAATTTCTCTCTAAAAAATGTATTAAACTGAAAATATAGGGTCATCGAAAAAGGTTGCAGCAATTTTCAAACGATCATAGCTCAGGAACTATTTGAGATATTAAAACGAATATTTTTTTGTTAAATTCGCCAACTCAAAAAGTTTTTTTTTTCCTTACCTTAGAATGTTTGTATGTGCGCTGAGCTGGTTGCTCTGTAAACATCTAACCGATAGTCAATTTCGGTCCAACAGCGCTGGATCATCGCAGGCATGATTGTTGGCAACAGTATCGATGATCCTTTGCCTGAAATGGTTGCATATCTCTGATCGGTTCACTGTACAAAATGTTTTTTTACCTATCCCCATAAAAAGAGAATAGGTCAAGTCGGGGCTTCTAGGAGACCATGGAATAGGACCGGGCTTACCAATCCACCGATCAGGCAATCTTGCATTTAGAGCGTCTCCAACTTGGGAAAAGTGTGGGGCGCGCCATCTTGTTGAAAGAATAACATTACGTTACTTTCTTCTTCAATTTGGTCTACTTGCGGGAAAACGTACTGTTCTAGTACGTCTAAGTAAACATCTCCTGTGATAGTCTGCTCAACAATAAATAAATGGCCAATGACCTGATCGTGCATAAAAAACATTGAGGCAAAAAAATTATTGAGTACAGTGAACTGATTGTGTTGCAAAAATCACGCCTGCGATGTTCCAGCGCTGTTGGGCTGAAATCTACTATCGGCTGGATGTTTGCAGAGCAACCTACGAGGGCACACAAAAACGTTCTATCATAAGAAAAAAACTTTTTGAGTTGGTGAATTTAACAAAAAAATACTCATTTTAAAATCTCAAATATTTCCTGAGTTATGATTGTTTGAAATTGCTGCAACCTTTTTCGATAACCCTGTACATTATTATCCCAGTTATGTGCATGGGAAACATGGACTCTTGCTTTAAGGGAGGATAAAAAATAACGAGTATTTGAGAATAATGTTCTTAGAAAAATTTTGGACCGTAGAGAGATGAACAGAGAGGCGAATGGGGAAGATTGCATAACAGTGAGCTACATGAGCTTTTTAGGAAACCACATATAATAAAAATAATTCTCGTAGACTGGGATGGTCAGGATTTGAGGCACGATTGGGGTTGAAAGAGAGGTATGGAAGCTTCTTATAGGAAAATAACATTAATCATGATTTGGAGAAAAGTAGATTGTGGAGGGGATGATTGGAAAACATTAGCTCAGAGTAGGGATGTATGGATAGATTTTGTCCGCGCGGCTATGATCTACGGGTTCGATAGAGCCAGTGAGTTAGTTAGGTATACCCGAGCCGTCATATCTCCGGCTTTGAAGTTTAGGTTATGCGAGGGGTAAAGGGAGAATTCGCCCTCTACTGCCAATAACGATATGATTGTAGTGGGAGTAGATATCTGCCACGACCAATCACTGCTGTTGACGCAGGTAATAGCGCGCTGGTAAGGTTTGAAATTTCTGAGATGTTGTCAGGTGTATGTCTGCTAACCGCATACATAAAGCGGCCACTCCCACTGAATATCTATATCGGCAACACTGTCCTGAAAACGTCAAGGGCCGGAGAAAAACAGTGGCTGCAGTGTAGTTAATTATGTTGATCGCAAGAGCCCACCTTGCAAAATTCATGATACAAAAATAGTGATGATAAAGGTTATGGTGCCCTCCATGGTATATTTACCTTGTTGTGGTGGAGTGGCTTGTGTGCTTAAATGATCCCAAGAGCTATGCGGGCGGTAGCATTGCTGCCGATAGAGTTACCCATGCCGGGCTGGTCGAAGGTGATAAGCCAGACGAAAAAAGTACCTTGGTCGAAAGAGTGACGATCTTTCACAATGAAAATACAACCATCAAGAAGTACGGACATGGGTTCAACTGGGGTAAAATTTTCCGGAGGTCAAATAGTTCCCCATTCGGTTCTCCGGGCGGGGACTACTTCAGGGAACCCATGCCAAAGGCTCAATAATGGTCTTTATAGGAAGTCAGATATATTGAGAACAGTTAAGTCTCGTAGACTGCGATGGGCAGGACATGTGGTACGGATAGGGAATGAAAGACGTGCATGGAAGCTTCTTGTAGGAAAACCAGAGGGAAATCGCCCAGTTGGTAGACCAAGAATGAGGTGAGAAGATAACATTAACTATGGTTTGAGGGAAGTTGATTATACAGGGGGTGACTGGAAAACATTGGCTCAGGATAGGGATGTATGGAGAGCTTATGTCCGCGCGGCCACGAACCTACGGGTTCGATAGTGCCAGTGAGTTAGTTAGTTAATGATTATCATGATCATTAAGAGCTACTGTTTAATCTTCTTGTCAGCGCACTGCACTTAAATAGTTATTGTACATATTTACGTAACGAAAAACAACAAGGTGTAGATATAAGGGATTGGTGCCAATTTAAATTTAAAATGACAGCCTTCAGAGATCTGGGATTAAGGAGAGTAATTAAGTGTTCGTCTTTGTAACTGATGTGTGAAATGTCCTTTTTTCTTCTTCATCATTTAATTAGCAAAGAGAAGTCACAACCGGATGTTGTAGACAGTACGCTCTAACATTTATTGCAATTTAATTACTTTCGTTTCCTCATATTTTAAAAGAAGGAGACTTCGTTGAAAATGAATTGTTTCTTATTAATTTGTTCTGAGATTTGCGCTTGTAGGTTTATTCGAATTGTTTTACACTAATCTTTTTCCTCAGCATCTCTTTAAGGCCGAATCAGATCTGAAATTCATGATCAAATCCCCTTTAAGTGTTTTAATTATGAATTCCACGTCTTTGAGACCGTAACAGGCCACACGGTCTAATACTTGCATGGATGATATGATGATGACACAACATATAAAATTAAAGTTTCTTCCCTAATTCCCAAAGTGGAATATAAACTATTAAATTATATTCAAATGCCTACGTTGTAAAATATGAACAAAATCATATGCAATAAAAATTATTTATTTATTAAAAAAATAAAACAGTTTTATTTGAAATTCATATTTAAACTATTTATATTAATTAAAAGTTTTACTGCACGCTGAAGTGTTATTTTTTAGGCCAGTTTCCTTTAGTGACTGAAATTTACATTAGAACGTAAGTCCTCAGGGAGAACCGCGTCGGATAGCCGCTCCTCTCGTCATAATATCTTTTGATTATTTATACGCCAGGTTTACTTTAGTCTACTGAAATTTACATTCAGGGAGAACGCGTCGGATAGCCGCCTCTAGTCAAATTATCTTTTGATTATTTACACGCCAGTTTCCTTTAGTGAATGAAGTTTTGCATTAGAACGTATCTCAGGGAGGAAACGCGTCGGATAGCCGCCTCTCGTCATAATATATTTGATTATTTTACTGGCCATTTTCCTTTAGTTGGACTGAAGTTTAATTAGAACATAACTCTCAAGGAGAACCCGCGTTGCGGATAAGCAGCCTTTTGTCAAAATTATTCGATTCCCTTTACAAGTCTGGCTGGCTCTCTATTATTGTTAGTATCTATATGAACCCACATTTTAAAAACAGTCGAGTCGAAGTTGTCCTGTAGGAAACCAGCTGACATTTTCTCCAGACGACTAAGTTACGATACATAAATCACAGAACGGTTTATAAAGAGCCATATGTAAAAGGGCCTATCAAAAATATACTCTCAAAATTTAATATAAAATATCCACACACACACACCACACAACACACACACACACACACTCACACACAAAAGTTAAGTCAAATTTAGAAAAAGATCCAATTTCAAGGAAAATTGTTCGAATTAACAAACAAATAGAACATTCCATTAATTGGTAACTAAATAACTCACTGGCTTTATTGAACCATGAAAGTTTATGGTCTCATGGAAATATGCTCTCCATGCATCTCCATGCTAAAGCTAAAGTTTTTCTACTATTCCCTGTATTATATTAATTTCCCTCAATTCACTGTTAATATCATTCACTCATTTAATTATTTTCCTGAATATTGGGTGCTTTCTGTCTGGTTTTCCTGCAATAAGTTTCTATATCTGACTTCCATTCCCCATGTTCTGCCCATCATAGTGTACGTAACTTAACTGTTGTTAAATTACGTCTGGTTTTCTACAAAGATCTTGTAGCTCACTCTTAAATAGCCTTCGCCATTCACCTATATTCTCCCTCTTTGGTAAAACAATTATCGTAAGAACTTTAATCTTTGATATGTTTTCGTCCCTTGAAGCGGGAGTCCAAATTTTACATCCACATAAACTGGTAAGAATAACAGTTATATAACCTATATTTTTGAGAGTTATAAGTCCCTATTATAAAATTGCAATACAGTTATTTTCAATTCACTGAAGAATCAAGTTTTCATCCACTTAGTTATACCAACTTACAATCTTAACTTACACTTCATAACAATTTTCTTCCTAGAGATGAATAAACAGAAATTGTATAATTGAATCCCTACTCCTGGATATCAGCTGAAATTAATAATAATTAGAAACTCAAGAGAGACTTTGTGCTCTCCTCGGGAGTAATATATATCCTGTGTAAAAAACTTCTCCATTTAATTCTAGTTTTGTGTAGTCTACATAATTGAGAAATCAAGAAGTTTTAATATTTCAATTTCCTGTCTTTGTCATTCGACGATGTCTTTTGATTAAAAGATTATTTTACGAACCCCATGTTGATAACACCAGTTCTATTCAAAACATCGTGAGCTTACGAAGAAAATATATTAAGTCAAATACTGATGAAAAGTTGGATAAACAGGAACTGCGTAAAATAAGCAAATTCCTCGCCTAGTTGAATTTATGCTTCATTTTAATGGTTTACAGGCTATATGAGCATTCTGGGCAAAAAAAAGTTATAATCTACACATTTGTTAAAATTAATTGTTTTCTGTATTTTCGTTCTCTTCAGTAGTTTTGAAAGATGCTATTTGTTGTATAATCAAAAGCAATCATATTTCGGAAATACTATACAAGATGTGACAAGAAAAGTTTTTGTAAGTTCCAACCATACACCATGCGCATGCGCCAAGAAGCGTTAAGCGGTTTGCACTATGGAATCACGGGATGCAGCCAACATATGTACGATATTTGAACTCGCGTTGCCAACTAACCTAAAAGCTAACCTAACGCGATCCAAGTACTCTAACCTGCAAGAAACCAACCTAAAAACTAACCCAACGCAATTTAAGTACTATAACCCGGAAATAATACACGCTGATTTTATGTAGTGTAAGTTAAAAGTAGTCTACATACCCTATGTTGACTACATTCGAACACAGAATATTCGTTAAAACACAATATGGCTGTCACTTCATCATGTAGTTCAATATCGTGTAAACAATATTCAAATAATCGTTAGAAAACATGTAAAATTATTTGTAAATGGTGGAAAATAATTTAAAATATGAAACTCTACGAATCAAATTTGACAAGAGTTCATGAACTAATTAAGATTCCGTCTGTCAATAATATTGTAATTGTCCCTGCTAGGTATTATACTGTTTACTCTTCATTTAAGGGGTGATGGGTGTAAATGTCTATTTTTTTACTTTTTTTGAGCTAGAGACGATGTTTTGTACAAACATTCAATGATGCATGATACATAATGATGTGTTTAAGTTTCATTCTTGTGAGACATTTATTTTATGAGTTATTAAATATTATATTAAGAAAATTTGTATATATTATAATTAAATGGGTTCCACAATTTTTTAGTAAAATGTCTGATTTTTTTACAAGATCCTTCAAATATTTAGAAAAACATCATGCATTGGAATTCTTAAAATGTGAATACAAAGGGAGAAAAAAAAAATGTTGTACCTCATGCGTGGAATTAAAAAATAATAATTGCATGCATTTTATTTTTTATTTCATAAAATACTAATTCAATCATGAAACCTATGCACTACTTTATTACGCAATGTTTTTAGGACATGCAGTAAAAATTTGAAACCTTCTAGGATAAAATTTGTGAATTCCATTCAATTTTGAATGTACATAAATGCAGTGAAAATAAAAGTGTGGAAAAAAAAGTTTAAAGATTTGCATGCAGGTTGTAAATACAAAATGTAACATACAGGCCTAATCAGCACTTTATGGCACTTAGAAGCGTCATAGGCCTCTGAAACTTTGCCAACATATACATTAGAGTACAGGCTATTTTTTAGTAAAAAAAACAAAAAACTGCCAATTTTGATCTCAAATGGTCAAATTTTCACCCATCACCCCCCTCAAACTTCAAGGCACCCATCCTTGGCCGGCTGTTCAGTGGCATAGTCAAGCGGTTTAAGGTATCATACCTGGTGTAGAATTACAGAGTTTGCGCTGGTTCGAGTCCCCACGGGGTATGGTATTTTCTCATGGAAATTCGGCCAGTATGGGACAGGAACCCACCTAAAATTGTGAGGAATTTCAGGAACTAAATTGAGTAGTGGTTCCAGATTTAGGAAACCACCTCTAATGGCTCGGGAATAACATTAGCCGTAATTAACATATTCGCCATGTTTAGTAGGAATAGATGTGTGGATGTTGTTTTTCGTCTTAATGTTGTGTTGTTTCGGAGTAGGCTCTGACTTCCAGCTAATCACTCATTCGGGTAAACCCTCCATATCTTTGTGTTGTAATAAAAGTATTGTGTGAACCGTAGTTCAAATTTCCTTTTCTGACTGGTGGTGCCACTGGGAGGCCCGGGTTGCGTGTAAACATGTAAAAGTACCTATAAGGTGAGGGCTTAAACTGAGTTATTGGAAATGGAATGGAATAGTAAGGAGATATATAATACTAATAATAATAATACTTTAATAATCATAACGGTAATACTTGTTCGTCGAATTATCACCAAAGTTTATCATATGACTAGGAGATGAAAAAAGTAGCGATATCATGGGTAGTAACTATTAATCTTTTCCTCGTTTGTTATATCTTTGTACATATTCTATATTTAATTCGTTACATTTAGAGTAAATTCAAAATACATTATAAATAGTAATTGTATTGTATTCATAACTTGTTAATCGTTTTATTAATATATATATTATAATATATATATATATAATATTTAAGCTTGCATTGCTCAATGTTAAAAATTTAATTAGAACATATATATATTGGTAATTTAGATTTTACGACTTTTTTTGTATTTTTTTAAACCTGGTTGAGTGGTAGGACAAGGGCCTTAAGGCACTTAGAACCTCTGCCAGGTAAAATAAAGCTATGAGTTATTATTATTATTATTATTAACTCAATGTCTGTACACATTGTTACACAAAATGCGTTGTGTCTTTGTCGAGCGTCTCCACTTCCTGCTCGGAGCGGAGAGATGACTGTTTACGTGACGTTCATGGTTGTATCGAGAATGGCCGCGAGACAAAAATTGTGCAAAGGTGAGTCCATTCCTACACAAAGCGGACTGTATCATGTAAAAAAAAAGGCTGTCCCGAGTAGTACGTTGTCACCATGCAGTTGGTAAACATAGCAGAGTACATTAGTAGCGATGCAGCCCTAGCCAATAACCAATGCTTTTTTTCAGCCCCTACATATGACAGGTGCATGCTCAGTGATGATTATCAAATGATATTCGACGTTTTATGATTTAAAGTGCATATTAATTGTTGTGCATACAAGTAGCATCTCAATCATCAAAATCATCAAAGAATCATGGATGTAAGCCCATGCTTCTAGGATGTTCCGAGGACGTCGCTAATAGATGTCTCATTCAAAAGTTGGATCAATCTCTTTTGTTAATTGGCTGTACTTATTGAAATAACTTCCGGTGGGGTTGTACAAGACAAGCTTTTTACTTACGCGACTTATGCCAATTTTGATGGTAATTTAAAGTATTGTAAAGTGTTAATGAATCAAAATTTCCTAAGAGATGTAACCGCCGCCTAAATATGTATAATTAACATGAAATGAACTAGTGGAAATATGACTTTACATGGTAACCGTCCGACATTTTGAATTTTTCATAGAATAACAAATGAAGAGGTAATTTATTTTACGTATCAAATCACATTTAAAAAGCAAGGAACCTAAAAGCTAACCAAACCTAAATCAATTACTGTAACACAAATCACTTACTCTAACTAGGTGAAATCCAGGGAACGTCCTTTTTATTATTTTACGCGGTTAAATAGTAAGGATAACTCCGGACCTGATTTTTGAGACCATAGATATGGTACATAGATATGAATCCCTTGATTAAATGTACACATTGTGCTCATTTGTGGTATATCGCTGGTTAAAAGTTTGAAAATTGTTAGTCTATCGCTGGTTAGAAGTAAGGACTCTTATAACCTATGTGGTCATGACAGGACATAGTCCCTAACTATGTGGTCATGACAGGAAATAGTTCCACTTTATTTTCATATTTACAAGTAAAATAATAAAGTGATAATTACATCTCTTAGCTAAATACGTTTAATATAGTGTTTTATTAATATTTATTGTAATTAGATACTCTTAAAGTGGGTAGAAAAAAGCTTGTGTACTCCCACCCGGCCATAACTTCCTTTTGTTTCTTGTTACAGGTGATAATGAAAATGGCTGACAACATATTGCTAACTGTAAGTCTATGCATTTATTAATTTTATTCACATATAATTAGCCTAAGGGAGGTGGATGGTGTGAAGGTGATAATTTTAAAATTCCATATTTATATATTTTTGGTCATTCGGTTATGTATATTATTTTACAAGGCTTTTATGTGTCTTTAAAGAGTAAGAATTTTCATTATTATATCCGTGTTAAATATTCCATTACATTTTTCCATAATTGAGACCATTTGAAGCCAAGAGTTATAAGTTACAAAATGTCAGTTTTGTGTGAATGATGTGCACAGTAGTGATACTCCATATGTGATTGTCCTAGCAGTTTTCTTTTCAGCCACTAGATTTCAGTACCAGACAGATTTTTACTTGTATTCATTGGCCACTGAGTCAAGTATCAGCTTTAACTACTAAAATATAAACTTTAATTCCAAATTTACCAATTTGTTACTTATACGCCTTTGCTTTAAATGGTCTCAATTTTGCTTTTGATTCACACTACAGCACAAAAATTGACTTTTCATAGGGATTATTGCATTCTGCACAACATGTGCTCAACAGTGAAACTTAACTGTGAAAAAAGTTAAATGTCCAGTGATCGCACTGTTATATCCTGAGCGTTACAACTATAGGGATGGAATGAACGAAAACAAAACACTTGTAGAAGATACAACTTCAAGGAAGGAAATCGTTTAGATTAATCCAGAAACGTCGACCTTCAAGCCGCCATTTCCAGTCTTACTGTTTTGAATTACGTAAATATTATGTTTGAAATAATATATAACTGGTATCTCTATCTGATCAGGTTTTTTTCTTTCTCGTTTTTTCATTTCGTTTACACTGTTCGTCCTTTCTGTTTCTACCTTTGTTAACCTTTTTAGCTTATCGCACATACAAACACAAGACAGGACACATATCCAGACCCAAGGTGGAGATTTAAAATCCCCTACCCCGCCGGGAATCGTACCCGGGTCGCCCGAGTGGAAGGTAGGGACTCTACCGACTACTCCACGGCGACGGACGAAATATTATCCTTTTTTAAATTTATTTCTTTGTCGTTTTCTTTCTTGTACACTGTTTTTCCTTTTTGTTTAATTTTGTTAGCCTTTTTAGCTTATTCACACATACAAACACAAGATAGGACACACGCCCAGACCCAAGGTGGAGATTTAAAATCCCCTACCCCGCCCGAGTGGAAGGTAGGAATTCTACTGACTACGCCACGGCGACGGACATCACTCCAACCCTGACGTCATTGTAACAACATTGCCCTTACAGCAGACATTGAGCTGTGCATATAACATAGTATATGGCATGAAACGCCAGTCAACACTTTTGAAATTAATGTCAAAGCACCGTTGATGTTATGTAATAGATGATGGAATTATATATTTTTTTTACCTGGTAAATCAGTCGTCTCAACTAAGTTATTAAACTTCAAGTTATCTAATTTGAAGGTCTTTCGAAAACAATGTTTCATCATCAGTTCCTGTTAAATCGCAGAAGATGAAACATTGTTTTCGAAAGGCCTCCATATTAGAATAACTTAGTCGAGGACGACTGACGTAACAGGTAAAAAATTATATATTTAACATGAAACGTCAGGCTTAGATCTGATAGTGTATTATGAATAACAAATATACAAATCTGTGACTTTCTTTATAGAGACGGTGCACTTCAAATTTAACATTTCTGTTATTTATCTGCCATGTAGCATAAATATGATACTGTTAAATTTGGTGCATTAAGTACAAATTTTAATAAATTTTGTATGCAATGCCACAAGTTTCTCTCCTAGTATCGGCGTATTGTAACCCACATCTGAATTTGGGGCCGTCAGGAAGAAATAATTACGCCGTGACTGTGATATGATATAGGTGATGATGAAGGTAATGCGGCGCCAAAAGAGGCCTTAATCCTACACTTAATTAAATATACTGAATATGTTAATGATGTCCAGATAATATTCGGGGACTGTTTTGGCCTTAAAAGTATCCTGATTTATCTTACATGGCGAGGAAAAAAAAACGCCCGAAAAAATAAACATCACCCAGGAATATATTGACTTAGGCATTCACAACCAGAGTTCGTATTATGACCTTTCTGAAGGGAGCTTCAAACCTGAAGACCACGACCAACAGCCCGGAAATATTCTACAAGGTCATAATATCACACAGAAAACTGTCCCGATCTAGATTCGAACTCGGCCACTGCTTAACAGGTAGCACGCTACCTAAAGACCATAACATTGGACAATTTCAATAAACTAAACACAACATTTTCAGAATCCCACGTTAATACGTAACGATTAGACAAATAGCAGTGTCTTGTTTAAGGATAAAAATCGTTCTCTCTTTCGCTTGATGCTTATATATAATAGAGAATTATGTGTGATTAAATTTTCCACAATAATCCTCTCAACGTCAGAAACTCAGAAAGTCGAACATCATAATTCACTTGAATATTTACAATAACTTAAAGTGTATAAGTAATGTTTATACCGGTACTAAAGATTAAATACACACAAATAACACTGGTCAACATGAGTTTTGTCTCATGAGTACCAATAGTTGTTCTTAATGCAGTTTTTTATCGTGGTTTTCAAATATGATTCGGAATTTCTCCATCACGCACAGTTTTTTTTATTTCAATTCAATTAATGGATTTAAATAATTATTTTTAATAAACGTTTTCGTCCATTTGTCCATTGTAAAATAAAACCAAATGAGCTAACTCAGGAGATTTTAGCTATGGAAAAGAGATATCAAGGCAAATGGAATCCTAATATGCTGGTTGATATTGTTGGATCATCAAGAGGGATGCTCCACAGGCGAAATATAGAGGAAAAATCGTCATTTCTTACTTCTAGGTGAATCCGAATGTTCGAATATTGTGTAGTTACGAAGTAGAAAATATTAAATTGTTTGAAATTATAAATTCCTGTCTCTCGGAAACCTTGTGTGATGGAAAAACCCGATATTATATTGAATTCAGGAGAAAACAATATTCTCAGAATCACATATTACTTAAGAGACAAACCAACACATATTTTTAAACCATTCAGTCTGAAAACTATTTGTAAGTTACAATTATAATATAATTAAATATTTTTATTAGGTATATTCAAGATTACAGTGTTGCTCCTTCAACACAAAGTGATTTGTCGCCAGAGGTTCCTATCTATAGTACCTTCTTCCCTCAAATCTCTAGCTTCCATACTTCTTATTCCTTCTATGCAACGTTCTCTAGGTTAGACTCTATCACTTCTTCTATTAGCTTTCAAATCAAGGATCATCTTTGGTATTCTCTTTCCTTCCATTTTATGAGGTGTCAATTCCATTTCAAACTTTTCTTCTATCTTTTTTTCCAACTTGCATAATTTCCCTTATTGTGCTCTTTCTGACTTTATCCCTTCTTGAAATTCTTGTCGATCGCCTCCAAAAATTCATTTCTACTGCTTACAGCTTGTTGGCTTATTTCTACTTACTGTCCAGGTTTCGTACTCATATAATAAATGTTTTGAAACAGAACTAGAAATATACAGTAGTTTTCTTCGTTCTGTTATAATTTATATTTCTATTCCAAAGCACGGAGTAGAACATACGAATGATTCTTCTGACATCGGTTATCCATCTTTCAATTTTTGTAGTTGAATTCTCATTTTTATCTAAAATAGATCCTAAATATTTAAAATTTTTAACATTACGTATTATTCCTGAATTACTTTTTAGCTCATCTTCTGTATCGATTGAAATATATTATATGTATTATTATTTATCTCTAATCCCAATTTTTTGTGTCCTATATATAATTTCCTTAACCCTTAAATTGGAAAAACCCGAATTTCTTCTGTTTAGTTATTTGAATGTGGCGGACCGCAGTGAAAACGGATTTTGTATAAGTGTTATTATTAGGTATATTGTATAATTAGACACATATGTAAGTGGTTTCTTTTGTTTGTTTCTTCTATTTATTTAAAATATTAAATTAACTGAACCAAACTGATGTATCCAAAGGATACATTACGAATTTAAGGGTTAAATGAATGATGGATCACCTGATCCTGAGCTTCTACCTCATCTACGAATAGTAAATGGTGGAGGTAATAACTTATCAATCTATAATTGTATCATCGGTTGCCCCAAACTCAGATGTGGGTTACAAGTACGCCATGCCAGAGAGAGAACACCAGGAACGTTGAGTTGACAACCTGGGGCATTTGCAAAAAAAAAAAATCTTCTATTTGAATTCCCATATATTTGCACTGTCTCGAGCAATTCTTTGTATAATTATCAATATATATATTTTGAACAACGTTGCTGATAAGAGTGACAAGCAAACATCCTTGTAGTAACCTTCTGATGTCAGATATTATTCTAAAAGTTCTTTTTTCCCCATCTTAATTTGGCATTTATCTCTTGTATAATGACTTTATAATACTCTTTTTGTCGTTTATATTGCACTCTTCTAGGGCTTTCCAGATCAAGATAATCAAACACCTTTAACATATCAATAAAGTCAAATCAACTGGTTGCGATTTCTCTCGGCATTTCTCTAACATTTATATCAGTATGAATATATTATCAGTTATCAGTGCAAGATTTGCTTACAGTGAACCCCACATTGTTCTTCCATATCTTTGTATTATCTATATAATCTATGTGTTATGATTAAATATTACCTAATTATTAACTACAGTAGATTATTTATGGTTAAATATTACTTAGTTATTAATTACATTAGATTATAAAATTATTCTTCAATTAAATAAGCTATTGCCAAAGGCGAATCCCATGACAACTGAGAATAATTTTACTTTTTTTAGCCTTCAAGTATTGGGATACTTTTTTCCCTTTAAGTATTGTATGTCTTTAACAGAAATTATGGAGTTTCTATATTTAATAATTTTATTGTACTTAAATGTACGAAATATGTCTGTAACTAACGTAACTATAGGATGACTTCATGAGTGAGAGTAAAATAAAAATGTCTGTGAAGTTTTCAATTGCATTTCAACAAGCAATTGTTGAAACAAATCTAAATCTAAATATATATATATACATATATCCTAATGTTAGACACTGAAAATGACCGTGACTATATATGTACATAATTCACTGGTTCTAACGAACCCTTAGGTGCATTCCTGCGCTTACATAAGATCTCCATACAACCCTATCGCGAATTAAAGTTTTCAAATCATGCTATGCATAATTCGCCTCTCTCAAATCATGGTTAATGCTGTTCTTCCAACTTAATTTTGTCCTGCCTACTTGGTGCTTTCCCTCTGGTTTTCCTACACGGAGTTTTCATGCAATTTTTCCTTATATGTATATGTGTGTGTTTGAGATTGTGAAGCTACTAGTACCCACATTTTTTTTTGTAAACAGACTCGGCATTTAGCAACCAATAAAAAATAGCTTGTTTCATGTATTCACGTAGACTTTCGCCCGCCGGAGTTGCTTGATGATCTTGATGAAGATTTTCGGGCTATAGGCCGTGGTCGTGAGGCTTGTCTCAAGACAACCCTTGAGGATGCCAGACGCAGTCTCTGGCGAAACGTCAGGGAACTACAAGCCTCACGACCACGGCCTACAGCCCGAAAATCTTCATCATGATCATCATGTTTGTTTCAGTTTATTAACAAGGACGGACCTTTGGATCGGCAATTAAACCTTAAACTGGCGAAAACAATTGTTTTTACTGCCAGTTGTTTAAATATTTCGGACCGCCAGTGAAAACAAGATCATGCAAAACTGCAATATATTAATGAAATATTAAACAGTAATTGTAAGAAATGTAAGTATATTTAAGCCTTTGTTTTCCTATTATTTTAAAACAATATGAAATAAATGAAATCAATGTATCATATAGGACATCTTACCAATTCAAGGGTTAACCTGAAATGGAAAATTAAAACTCGCTCTAGCGGCCGCTGTTTTGGATTTTCCCCAAGACATTTGTATACCATTATAATAAAACGATGGTGATACAAAAGTAAACGAGTTCGGAAAATAAGGAATGTTGGTTTACCTGCAAGCGTTAATAAAAAATTGCTCCAGCGGCCGCAGTGTTTCTATTTCGTAACTGAAGAGGATACCTATGATTTAATTTTAAAAATAGAGATATATCTCTTAAACTATCAAAATAAAAACAATAAATACGGCTTTGTTTAGCAATTCCCTTGTTTTATGCCTTATAGATATTTTCATTAAACGAAAAAGTGTGTAAAATTGTATTTAAAAAAACTGTAAATGAATTGCGGTGTGTCCATTCCATTAACGCAGATTAACCTCTCCTTATAGGTGCGTTTTAAGTGCTACATGTTATCCGAACCTTACAATAACAACGACCTTGGCGGGGGGTGTTTCAATACTTGGTTGTTTGGTGTCCAAGGATATGGGTATATGGACAGTTTTGTGCGGACTACCCAGGTTAAGGTACAGTAGAGCTGATATCATCTCTGGATATACGAAAGGAAGGTTAAAGCAATATATATAATTAGGTAAATCACTGGAGGCTGCCGCAGTATGAACTAACTGTTGTAAATTAATTGTTGCTGACAATAATACTGAAGTTACACTTAGTCGGTTTTCCGACTTCAATTGATTGCCCAAACAAAATGCGGGAGATATCTTAACCCTTAAATTGGCAAAACAGGGAATAGAATAGAATAGGTGGACTGTCCTACGTCTGAATCACTCAGTGGCGGACAGCCCTTCGGTCCCTCTTTAAGGGAGGAACCCCGGGTTCCAAGACTCAGTCCATTTGTCCCGGTTAATTTTGATTAATGTAGATTGGTTCATTTCTTTTGCGTGTTCGGCTATTGGAGTGTTCTGGGTTCTGTTAATTTCGTTATTTTGATTTCGAAAGGTTTTGCGTGAGCGAATTGATCCAATATACATTTCCGGAGTGTGTTCCGGATGGCGTTGTAGTTTTTGATTTTGTTGTTGTTTTTCGAAAGGTTGCATTGTGTAGCATGGCATTTTTAAGCAGCAAGCAAGTATCCCGTTGTCGTTTATGGGAGCAGTGCTCAGAGTCTCCGGGGAGGAGGTTTGATTGCGGGGAGTGCACTTTTATTATTTACTGCCGCTGCGGCGGACTTTTTGGTCTATTCAGCATTTGCTCTAGAATCAAGGGAAACCGCAGAAAACCTTGATTGAAATAGTCGGTCCCGGGACCTTGCCAAGTTTGGCTTATGTTGCAGGCCTAGGGTATAAAGAAGGCACAACACCAACTACTATTTATTGAACAAAAGAAATATACAGAGTTTTATGCACAGATTACAATACATTTTTTTTCTCATTATATCAAAAGTTTCACTTTTGGATTTGTTTTTTTTCAAAAGTTTATTATATATATAATTTGATTTCAAACACTATGCACTCTGTTTGTTCATGATTGACATCTCTTGGAGTTGGATTCCAGGATGATGTTGGTTTAGAGTCGATCCATTTGATGTAGCTTGGCTGCATCTTGTTGACTATCCGTTCTGCAACAGAAAGACACTTTTAAGCTTCCAATGATTATACACTACGGTTACATGCCTATTCTTGTCCAGTTTTTAATAGTTTGGTCGTCATGATTGTGTTCTTGGTTTGTTTGTGTGTTAGGGAGCGTGTGTTATCGCCAAGGGACTTTTGTGCCTGTCATACGTGATGTCGTATTAGCCTAGTCCTGCCACGTGTGGATTCTTATGGTTTTGGCATTGGTCGTATAGGTTGTGCGACGTTCTTTAATAAATTCCCTTATTGTTTCCATTCGTTGTTTCCCTATGGAGGACTTCAATAGGGGTTACTCGTGTAGTTTGGTAATCATATACAGGTTTTATTTTGTAATCTCTGTATTTCTGTAAGTGTGTTTCCGCCGCATATCCCCACACTGGCACGCGTACGTTGATGGTTGATCTAATAATTGATTTGTATATTGTGAGTCCCGGTTCTCACATCGATTTTTACTGTTCCGGTTTAATATTGGGTACAGGGTGCGTAGCTTTCCCGATTGCCTTCCCCCTTATCCAGTTTATGTGCCTGTTGAATAGTAATTTTTTGTCCAGTAACACAACCACGATATTTTGCTTCATCTTTCCAACTAATTGGTTCTCCGAAGAGATAGTTCAGGGGGCATTTGTGGAAGTGTTTCCTCCGTTTGGAGTAGAGCACGGATTGGCATTTGTCAATATTGATTGATAATCGCCATTTTCTTAGCCATCTTCCACTAGATTCCAGGTTTTCTGTACCTGTCTGGCTGCTTGTACAGGTTGTGCGATTTGGCCTGTTATTAGAGTGTCATCTGCGAATTTGTGCAGGTGACGTATTATGTTGTTTATTGTGGTGAGGAATGTCGTTTATATAAAGATTGAATAGCCGTTGGTCCCAGGTGCTTCTTGGGGTACTCCACTATTTATGTTTATTGGTTGGGAGCAATGCCCTTGGACTATTATTTCGCTTTGTCTTTCCTTCAAGGTCAATAGCTAGAAGTTGGACAAGCCTTTATTGAGGCCGTATTCTGTTAGTTTGCGGTGAGGCCTTCGTGCCAGACTCTATCAAAAGCATTTTTGATGTCCGATTAGTCGACCGTGCTGCCGTTCGTTGAATCCTCTTTGTTTTTTGCTCGGTGTGTTTTTAGTTGGTGCAATTGTACTTGGTGGCTACGAAAGCGCTGTTGTCTCTAGGAGCCCAGTTCTGAGATTTGAGCTTTCAGCCTTGTTAATTATTTTTTTCTGCTCTTTGCCAATCGTATTAATAGTGTTATGGGTCTGTAGCTGTCTGATGTTGGGGTTCTTTCGGCTTTGGGAAAAAGGAGAATTCTGCCTCTTTTCCATGCCATTGGGAATGATCTTTTTCTATATGCATTGATATGTTTGTTAGATATTTATTCCAGACGGTGTTAGGAATTGTAGTATTAGGTTTGTGATTCGTCTGGGCCTGGGCTTTTTCCTACTTGCGAGTGTTGGATTTGCCAGTTTACCTCGTCTGGTACTCTCTCCTAACTGTTGTTAGTATTTGGTTTCTGTAGGCGCGTACCGTAACTCCGTGTCCCTTATGAAGTAGATAGTTCCTATCATGTTTGGGGTTCGAAGATTCCCGTGGCAGATGACGCGCAAATGGTCAGTTGATTGCTCTTCAGGAGTTAGTGCCTGCCCGTGTTAGTGATGAGGGGAGCGGATTATTAGTGGTTTGTGCATGATTTTCTTGGTGAGATTCCAAGTTGTATGCCATGTTCCTTGTGCCTAGGTTGGCTATGGTAATCATTCCAAAGTTTTGGAAACAATGATCCTGGAGTGCTGCTTGGATTTCATGCCGTAGCCGGTTCATATTTGTCTATGGTCGCGGATTATCATGATGCCTTTGCCAACATTTTCCGAGCATCGTCTCTCTGTCTTATATGAGGCGTCGGATTGCTTCTGGAATGTATGGGGCAGAGTATTTGGCGTTTTTTTTTTTGGGTATGTGGGCTTCCATGGCGTGTTGTATTAGTGGTTGGTTATTTTTCGCGCTATTATTTATGTCCTGTACTGGGTTAAATGGGCTTTTTCTGCGATGTTGTATTTATGTACTTTTGAAATGTCCGGCCAGTTAGCGTTCTTGTAATCTAGGAACGTCTCTTTCTCCCACACGTCGGGAGTGGCCCGCTTAGTTTGATTACTACTGGTAGGTGATCTGAGCATAGATCATTTAGAACCATTGTAGTGACTTTCTAGTTATGTTCTTGGCAAGTGAAAATGTCCAAAGATGTCCGGTTCATGATTATGTTTGTTTGAGATATGGGCATGGGTTGGTTGGGGCTTATTATTTCGAAATTAATATCTTGTGATTCATGAATAGGTCCCTGAGTTTACCTCATTTGGATTTGTGGATCGACATTTCCAGTCTGTGTGTTTTGGCGTTGAAGTCGCACAGCCAGAATCAAAGAGTTAAGATTTGGAGCAGCTGGGAAATGTCATCCATATCTTGTAGCGCTGGCGGGTTGTATACTGATACTATTGTTACCGAGGCGCGTTCCTGGATTTGAGGATATGGCCGTCGCCTCTGTTCTATTGAGAGGCGGTAGGTCCACTGGGTTATGGTTGCACCGAGGTGTGGATAAGGATTGCTACTTCCTCCGCCGCTCCTTCCCATCCGCTCTGTCTGAGCGGTAGGTGATAAAATTGACGGGTGGCGAATTGTCCGTTTGGTGATAGAAATGTTTCAGATATTAGGGCCACTTGTATCTTGTTGTTATGCAGTAGATACATTAGCTCCTGTTTCTTTTCTTTTACGCTTTGGGCGTTCCAGAAAAGGTTTGCGTATTATATCTGGTGCGAATGAATTTTATGGTTATTTAGTGATGTCCTTTGAAGATGCCCCAACATGGTCAGGCAAACTTCCTAGACGCGTGTGCCACTTGGGATCCGTCCTAGAGTATCATTACCTTCATAAGGGCAAGCAGGGGTGAGATCCTGGCTCAGATGGATCGCCAGTTGCGTGTTGCGTTCTTCGATATGTGTGTCTGGTAGGTGTAAATTTCTCCTGTTGGGTTTGTGGTGTTCTGGAGTTTGGTGTAGAGTATGAGTTATGCGGCAGTCCACATACACCACCCCCCCAAAACACAGCTGCCGCTGTCTAAATTTCGTATCTTGTTATTTGAATGGGCGGACCGCAGTGATGAAAACGGAATCTTGTATAACTGTTTTATTAGCAGGTATAATTGGATACTTAGACACACCATTTAAGTTGTTTCTTTTTGTTAGTTTCATTCTGATTATTTAAATTATTAAATTAACTGAACCAACTGATGTATCCTAAAGGATACATTACGAATTTAAGGGTTAACTTTTATTAATTTAAACAAACTGATGTTAATGTTTTATAGAGTTGCCAGAAATGTGCCCTGTTCGACGTTCGGGCCAACGATAGTATGCCCTGTTAGACGGCGGGCCAGCAAGTAGTTTGTGCGATTACTCGTCGCGAATAATTTATTTAGTTCATTAGGTCTTCTACGACCCCGCTTTGGGCCTCTTAACAAAATTAAAATGTTACAGGTTTTGTGGTTTGGTCCCGCTCTTCCGTATACGTCATATTTCCTGAGATGATGATTACGCCTATTTTTCATTGCTAAGGATGCCCAAACCGTGTTTCTTATTGTTAAGTTGTCAAAAATAATTTTATATATTTTTCCTTTAACGATTTACCACGCTTCCTACAAAGAAGTGTTCCTGTCGTGTTAACATTTTTCTATCTGAATTGGTTTGGAGCGCATACTCTTCGCTCGTTAAGACGGGAAAACTGTCTTTTTGTATCTTAATGTGGAAGTGTAATTAGCAGGTTTGAGGATTATGTCTGGTTGACAATACCTTGGCCGTGTGTTTTGTATTACAAAGGGACTCTTCGAATTCCTTTTCATATTGTATTCAGTAACGCTCTCCATGGAAAAACCAAGGGCTTTTATCCTTACCAATAACTCTATGATGTTGGTAATTTATTAGATTTTATATAAAATATTATGCGGTGCTAATTATCAATTTATTAATATTTTCATTGTACTACAAATGGTCCCCTGGTTATTTGAGTATAAACTCGGTATTCGTAGTTTGATTATTACTCTTTCATATTATAGGCCTATTTTGCATTTAGGTAAAATATGATAAATTCCTCTTTGTATATTAGATATTGGATAACAAAGCCTAGACCTAATGTCGGTACAACTTATCGGGAGGGGGATTTTATCTATGATCACATACATGATTTTTTTGGCCACACAAGACATCGAGGGACTCTTCGAATTAGGAATCAGATCAATGTCCAGGCCCACTCTGGGATAAGAAATATTAAGACGAAAACAAGATTCACGCACTTTTCTATACTAAAAATGGCGAATACGATGATGATTTTCGGTGAACGTTTCAAGACATTTGTCTTATAAGTGAGGAAAAATCCCCAAAAACCTCACCTATTACCCATCCAAGTGTTTTGTGCAGGCGGAAAATATGTTAACTAACAAACTGTCTTTGTCTTTCTCTTCCTTACCATGTTGCCACTTTCTGTCCTTTGTATTATGTTGTTTGATTGGCAGGTAGAGGACTGACAAATACTATGCATTTTAATGATCCGTCGTTCTGCGCGGTCAGTGGCAGAATGACTAATTTGACAACCCTGTTACTTTTGGGGTTACGTCTAGGAATGAGCTGTCCCTTCCTTGCCCTTCTCATTACATGTTGCCACTTGTGATTTATTGTGAAGCTGGTAACAGAGAGACGGCAAATACTGCGATTTTAAACGATCCGACCGCTTCAGCGTTCCGTGCTTAAATGACTAATTTGACACCATGTTAAGATCTTTCACACGTGTTTAGAGACTCTCTCCTCACATTTGAAGTTGAAAAATTTCAATACGTGATCGGATGTACAGTTTTCTCCTACATCCCTTCCACAGATTCAGTAGATCGGCGACACTAGCGCTAAAACTCTTCCCCTCCACCCGTGAACAGTTAACTTGGATGTGTAATAGGAGACTTGTCCGATCGGGGATCGAATCCGGGCCCGCACGAATCGCAGCAGTTTACTGAATCAAATATAAATGTCTTATTTAATGGATAACTTGTTAGATGAGAAAATTCTTACAAGTTGGATTTCTTTTCAATCCGCCAAGAGATTGAGACGCTTGAAAAACAAGTGCGGGAGAATTGCCAAGAAAATTCACAGAATAAAAAATGAATGAAACCTCAGCACTGAATTCGATTAGAAAAATAATCCTCTTGGATCCAATGACATTCAAACGAAAATACTATATCCCTACTTCCAAATTATTTCAAACACAGAGACATGGTTTTGTGCATTACCTTCTTAATGAAAGATAAGCAGATTTTTGTATAAGACGTGTTGTATTCACAAATGTGACTCCAATGTGTCTTCTGAATTCTGCAAACTATGGAATGAACTTGATTAAATTAATCTTTAGGGAAATAATCCATTCCATTAATGCGGTTTAACCTCTCACTCCATAGGTACATACTACACGCACCCTGGTCTTAATATAATTAAAAATATTATAAGAGTGTAGCCTAAACAATGCACAATATTCTAGTCTAATCCACTGTGTTCTCAATGTAGCGCGCTGCCTTATCACGCAGCGATTCCCGGTCGGGACAAACTTCCTGGGTGAAGTTTTTTCCGGGGTTTTTCCTCATCTGTATAGACAAATGTCAGGTAGGTATGAGACCCAAAACGTCCCCGAACATCATCATCATCATCATCATCATCACCATCATCCTCGGTGTGGAAAGTAACGGGAAGCTACCACACCTATAATTCCCTACTAAAACTGCAAAACATAGCATGAAAATGCTACGATTGGAGTAAAGGTCCTACTCTAGGGCAGAACACTATATCCATCCATAGTAATTCTGCCCGAAGGCAGGTCCTTCACTGCAATCATGGCATTTTTATGCTATGCTTGCAGCTTTACTAGGGAATTGTAGGTGTGGTAGCTTCCCGTTGCTTTCCACACCGGCGAAGGATGATGATGATGATAATGATAATGATGATGAAGATGATGATAAGGATGATGATGACGGCCATATGATTTCGGGGACCGTTATGGCCTTAAAGTTTTCCTGACATTTGCCTTACAGGTAAGGAAAAACCCCGATAAAAACCTCACCCAGAAAAACTGCCCCGACCGGGGATTGAACCCGGGTCCGCTGCGTGACAAGGCAGCACGCTACCTCGAGACCACAGCGGTGGACTAGAACATTATATAATATTATATAAAGACAAATTTCTGCTGAAGATGGGACTTGTCTCGAAAGGCCTATAATGTTTTAAATATTTTATTAATTGAAGAGACTGCATACAAGGTACATGACGTTACGATTTTATATCACCATTCTTATATTGTATCTAATATTCCACTATATCGCGTTGATGCAGTTTAACCTCTCGCCTTATGGGTACTTTTACGTGCATCACTCCACCCGACCATTGTAGTGACGCTACATGTCGTCAGAGGGATTTGAACTGTAGATCACATACATACTTTTATGACAACATAAGGACATGTAGTGACTCCTGAATGAGGATGTTCTATAATATCACTAGCGTACTCGGCAGACGTTGTCCTGCCCGAACGTTCAATTCTCATGTCATGGGCGGACGATAAAAATATGTTACTTTTTTACCATAAAATTCAGCAATTAGGACACAATTATATATTATTAAATAAGTTTGCAAGAAAACCTCTTACAGCCTTCTGTTGTGGCTCAAGAAGTGTGAATGATGACGTCACACAGTCATGAACATTAGAATTGTACCTTCCTTTGCAGATAAGTTAAGAACCGTCATATTACAATTATATAGAAAAAAAAATTGATGAGAGTGAGTCAAAACAGTTTTTTTTTTCAGCTAGATTTCATTTCTGACCCACTGTGCACGGTCCCATACTGGCCGACATTACATGAGAAAAATTGCTTCCCGTAGAGACTCGAACCAGCGTAAGTCCCGTAGTTCTGCGCAAGACTTCTTGTCTTAACCACTCGGCTACGGCGCTAGACTCATGTATCAATGAAAGACAAAAATGGGTTTTGTGAGTTATCCATGAGAGATAAACATATGCTGTCGGGAACGTTTTTGTAGAGTTTTTGAGATATTCAATTCTCTGTACATTAATTTTATGTATTTCTTATGGTTTAGGCAGCGTAAACCATTTAAGCATCCAAAGAGCTACATTGTTCACGTTTTCCACTACAAAGGGCGATTTTAAGGGTGTAGGAGTTGAGTATCACAACTCTCTTATAGCCTATGTTCATCACGGGAGTCTCCTGAACATTTTGCATAAAACTCCATCACAATCGGATCAACGGTATAGCCGCGCATAAAGTACAAACAAACAAACAAACATTAATTTTTATATACAAGATATGCAATTGCAATTCTAATTCTCGCAAACTTTTATTTGTGAAAAATTGGTACACGTGGTGCACCTTGCCCAACATTTTGCAATGTCAATTAGAAAATATCGCGTTAGAGATTGGATAAAGCATCGAGGATGTTTAATGAATCTTACCAAAATTACAAACGCTTCGGTCAGCAGGAGTGTAGGTATCATCTCAATATTAGGGCCTCCTCCGAGACAACACAACATTATGACTAAACACACCATTCATACACACATTCCGTTTGGGTCTTAACGTTTTTACGTATATATATATATATATACATACATCATTTTTTTCCTTTTTTGGTTGAAGCTGTTACCAAACTTTGATCAGAAGTATCTTTTGATTGAAGTCTCTTACATTTTATTTAATAATAAGGCTATATTTAAAGACTTGGTGCTGAAAGTACAGCTCGAGTCCAAACTCTGTGTGTTTGCGGGGTGGAAGCGTGGGGAGTGGGAAGAGGTACACTTCTCTGCTTCTCATAGTACCAACAGCTGAGACAGCAAATTCCTTTCAGACACACGGAGCTGGGTCCCGAGCTACATGGGTACACTTACTTCATGAGCTAGAGCAACAGATGATATCAAAATATCATTTTTAAAAAATGGCGCTTGGACGGTTGTGATGCATAACCTTGCTCATTTAATTCGACTTGTTTTTTATTTGAAGATGTTTCTGGCCTCGTTATGCGACCATACAATGTTGACTCTCTCGTTTCAGTTTTACCAAATACGTTCTCCACTCGATTCATCTAAGCTATTAACTGGCACATTGAATCCACAGGTTCTTGGCCGCGTGGACATATTGTTGTTCATGCATCCCTATCCTAAGCCAAAGATTTTTAATATTCCTCTGTATAACACTGGTCAACATGATTTTTGTCTCATGAGTACCAATAGTTGTACTTAATGCAGTTTTTTTATCGTGTTTTAAAATATGTATTCGGAATTTCTCCATCACCCACAGTTTTTGTATTTAAATTTCAATTAATGGATTTAAATAATTATTTTTTTAATAAACATTTTTTCATCCATTTTTGTCCATTGTAAAATAAAATCAAATGAGCTAACTCGGGGGATTTCAGCTATGGAAAAGAGATATCAAGGCAAATGGAATCCTAATATGCTGGCCGATTATTGTTGGACCATCAAGAGGGATACTCCATAGGCAAAATATAGCAGAAAATCGTAATTTCTTACTTTCTAGGTGAGTCTGAATGTTCAAATATTGTGTAATTACAAATGTAGAAAATATTAAAGTGTTCGAAATTATAAATTCCTGTCTCTTGGAAACCTTGCGTGATGGAGAAAAACCTGTATCATATTTGAATTCAGGAGAAAAGATACTATCAGAATCATATATTTTTCTTTCTGAGACAAAACAAAAAGTTTCTTTTTTGTTGCTCAGTGTAATTTGCAGCCTCAATCCATGGTTAAAATTTATTTCCGACCTCATTCCTGACCTAACTACTGGGCGACTTTCCACTGGATTTCGTACAAAAAGTTTCCATGGTCCTCTTTCAGTCATCATTCGTATCCATATTTCCTGTCTTCGCAATCTATGAGTCTTACTGTACTTTTTTGTTTCCAATGAAGGAATATGCATTACTCTCCATTTTTCACACCCTTCATCCAAGCATTTTTCTTCCATTGTTCTATCTACAGTACACCTTGTATCCTATATAACTAACTCACTGGCACTATCGAACCCATAGGTTCATGGCCGCGAGGACATAAGCTCTCCATACATCCCTATCTTGAGCTAATGTTTTCCAATCATTCCCTGTATAATATATTTCCTTCAAATCATAGGTAATGTTATTCTCCCACCACATTATTGGTCTACCAACTGGGCGTTTTCCCTCTGGTTTTCCTACAAGAAGCTTCCATGCACGTCTTTCATTCCCCATTCGTGCCACGTCCTGCCCATCGCAGTCTACGAGACTTAACTGTTCTTAATATATCTGGCTTCCTATAAAGACCATATCGTTCACTGTTACCGGTATATAGTTTTCTCCACTCACCTGTCTGTTCATCTCTCTTTGGTCCAAAAATGTTCCTAAGAACTTTATTCTCAAATACTCGTAATCTCCTTTCCTCCCTTAATGTAAGAGTCCATGTTTCGCATCCGTATAATATAAACATTTTGTTTCCATGTTAGTTTTTTTTTTTTTGCTTTCCCTTTTTTTCCTTCTTCTAGTCTCATTCCATGGCATAAATCGTCTTATGTAATTTGAGAATATAATATCCTATTATTATTTTTATTATTATTAATATCATTATTATAAATATTTTTATTTTTATTTATTTACTTAATTTATTTATTGCGAACGAGCCCATGTAGAACTCCCAAAAGTACTTAGATGTGTTTCCTTTATTACATATGTCCCTAATTTTTTGACTATAGGGTTTCTAACTCTTTTCTGTCAATGATGTTCCAGTTTTTTTTTCTTGGGTTTGCCCTCTTAGTCAACCTGCCACTTGTGCAACTTAATTCTGAAGATATCTCTGTTTTTTTATATGTTTTTGAACAATTCCTGCCAATTTTTAAGTCTTTTTTACTTCACGAATCCATTTTATTATTATTATTATTATTATTATCACCATTATTTCTATTATTATTATTATTATTATTATTATTATTATTATTATTATTATTATTATTAGACATACATATGGGTATTTTAAGAGGATGACATCTGATACAATCCCTAAGATAATCTTGGAGTGGAAAATATGGGAGAAAAATAAAGACAAGATCTAAAGAATGAAGGATGGAAGGTGTGAGAAGAAGAATGAGTGAACTGGTACTTAGAGATGAGGAGGATGTTCAGAACTGTTACAATTGGAGAAGCCGACTCTCTTATTATTATTATTATTATTATTATTATTATTATTATTATTATTATTATTATTATTATTATTATTATTATTATTATCATTATATTGTCATCATCATCATCATTTGTTTATTCTTTAATTTGATTGAAATATTAAAATGTTATAAACAACAGTGATAAAACATCTAGAAAGAATGCTAACTACAAGATTGACTAAACACATATTGAACTATAAAGTAAGTGGAAGTAGATCAGTGGGTAGATCTGAAAGAAGATGGAGATGGCTGGAAATTACTTGAAGATGGAATAGGCATATTAATGTCTATGCCTTGTAGTGAAGATGATGAATATTATTATTATTATTGTTATTATTATTATTATTATTATTATTATTATCATTCATCATCATCTTCATTCATGGATTAGGTCTGTTGACCCGTTCCGACTTCAGCCCATCTCTTTCTAGGTCTGCCCACATCTCGGGTGCCTTTAGGTTTGTATTTTGTTATTTGTTTTGGATATCTATCTTCATTCATTCTGTCTATGTGTTGCTTCCATTTTTGTCTATATGTATCCATTTTATCAGTTATTGCAAATATTTCAAGTTCCTGTCTTATTTCTGTGTTCTTGATTCTGTCTTCCTTAGTGCACCCTTTAACAGATCTCAAAAATTTCATTTCTGCCGCCGTTATCCTACTTAGGTCTTGTTTTTTATGTATCCAGGCTTCTGAACCATAGAGCAGTACCGGTACTGCCAACATTTTATAAAATTTCAGTTGGGTCTCTCTTGTTGTTTTGTTATTTAGTGTTCGTTTTATCGTACCACATATTCCCTGGAATTTTGCTATTTTATTATTTATATCATTATCATAATTAAATGAAATGTCACATCCTAGATAATTGAGATGGTTCACCTGTTCTATGATTTTGTTTCCTATTACTATTTTCGATCTGATTTGATTTTTCCCTTGGAATGCCATTACCTTAGTTTTTTCTATGGATATTTTGAGATTATATTGTTCACATATATTATGTAGTTTAAAAATATTCCTCTGAAGTTCGTCTTCTGTATTTGCTATTATTACCTGGTCATCAGCGTATAATAATGTTTTCAAGTAGTGTGTTTTATCTAATTTTATTCCTTTATTTGTTTCTTCGTTCCATTTTTTTATTATATCATTGATGTATAGGTTAAATAAAACTGGAGAGATACTGCATCCTTGTTTAACTCCTTGATTAGTATGAATTTTATTTTTACTTACTTCATTTCTAGTTTTTATAACAAAATTTGTGTTCCAGTACAAACTCTTTATAGCTGCTATTAAGTGTTTCGGAATTCCTTTTTCTTTTAAAATTGTCCAGAGTTTTCCTCTGTCTACTTTATCAAATGCCTTGACAAAATCAATAAAAGCTATGTGTGTTTCCATGTTATATTCTCTTCTTTTGTTTATAAATTCTTTTATCGTAAATATATTATCCATACATGAACGCCCTGGTCTGAATCCACTTTGTTCTTCTGTTAACATTACCTCTGTTATTTGTTTTAACCTAAATGTTAAGATTCTTGAGTATATTTTATAGCCTGCAGTTAAAATGCTTATTCCTCTGTAGTTGTTGCAGTCTTTACGTTCTCCTTTCTTAAAAATAGATTGTACTATTGCTGTTGTCCAGGTTTCTGGTATTGTTGCTTGTTTCCAACATAAATTTAAAAAATGTAATAATCTCAGTTTTAAAAAAATTCCTCCATATTTTATTAATTCCATATTAATTCCGTCTATTCCAGCTGCCTTTCTGTTCTTTGTTGTTTTTCAGTACTTCTTCTAATTCTTCCATTGTTATCATATCTATTCCTATCTCACACTCATATATGTTATCTTTAGTTATTTTATTTTCATTATACCACAGTTTTTTATAATGTTCTTCCCATTGTTTCTCCTCAATTGCATTGATCTGTATTGTATCTTTTTCTTGTTTATTTAGATGTTTCATTACTTTATAGGCTATTTTTTGCTGCCCATGTATATCGTATTCTAGTCTGCTTATATATCTATCCCAACTGACTTTGTGTGCTTTTTTAATTTCTCTTTTGGCTATTGCACTTTTATGTTTGTAATCAGCTCTTAATTCTGGTGTTCTATTCTGTAAATATTTGTGATAAGCCTCTTTTTTATATTTTATTATCCTCTCTAATTCTTCATTCCATATTCTTAAACCCTTCTTGTTATATATTTTATATTTTGTTCCTAATGCCTCATATGCTGCTTTATCAATGCTTTCTTTTATATTATCCCATTCTCGGTTTATTTCTTCGGAAGTAGGTTTTAATATTAATTGTTCATTTAGCCTATTCTGATACAGATTTTGTATACTTTTATCTTGTAATAAATGTACTTTGAATGTGGTCTCTTTATTTCTATATTTGTTTTTAGTTTTCTTCCATCTCGCTAATATATTTATTTTTGAGATTACTAAATAGTGATCTGAATAGATGTCACTTCCTCTAAATACTCTCGTATCTGTTAATAATGATGATGCTTTCTTATTGATTAACACATAATCTATCAGTGAACGAAAACCTCGTGCTGACCATGTGTATTTGTGAATATCTTTTTTCTTATAAAATGTATTTGTTATTTTAAAATCATTAAAAATTGCAAATTGTTTTAATTCTTGTCCATTTTTATTTATAACATTTTCTCCATGGATCCCAATTACATTTGCCACTGGTTGATTCCCCACTCTAGCATTAAAGTCTCCTAATAATATTATTATGTCGTTCTTGTTTATCTTATTTATTTCCTTTTGTAGAGTAGTATAAAATGTTTTTGTTTTCTTCATCTCTCCCTTCCTCCGGTGCATATATTGCTATAATTGTCATATGTCCTCTATTATGCTTAAATCGCATTGTCATTATTCTTTCGTTAATACAATTATACGTGTCTATTTTGGATCCCCATTTCTTATCCACAAATATCGCCACTCCTGCTTTCGCTCTTTCTTTCTGACTTACTCCACTGTAAAACATCATCATATCATTTATCATTGTGATCCTTTCATTTTTTCTTTGTTTCTGAGGCAGCTAATATATTTATACTTTTATTTTTCATTTCTTTTGTTAGTTCAAATTCTTTGCTTCCCAAGCCTCTGACATTCCAAGTCGCTATTTTAAGCTGGTCATGTATTCCAAAACTCTTTTTATACTTTTTCTTGCTGTGGTCGTCATAAGGTTTATCAATCTGGCTTTTCTTCTGCTGAAGTTTATGAGTAAGTTATTTTTTTACTAGTAGAGGTTACCAGCCTCTAGCCAAACCCCTCTTCCTGGAGGGCAGGGAACTGGAATTTCGGAGTGTTCGTCTCCTAGAGAAGTTGCCTTCAATACGGCTTTGGGGACTTCTCTTCTCCACACGTAACCCTGTGGACGGGGCCCTACCCAGGTACTACCCACTGGGCGAGTGGGACCTGGAGCTCACCAAAGGGCAGGGGCGCCTACTCCCTGGAGTGGACCTCTATCGAGGGTTCCACTCTGTTACCCTTATTATATATTATATATATATTATATATATATATATATATTATTATTGAAGAAAGAGGGTGTCAGATGACGGGAACTAAATGTTATATTAAATTTTTAAGCGGAGGACAACAGAATAAGGGGAAAACAAAGTAACAGTGGTTTCAAGAAGTGCATAGGAGTATGGTATCTAGAGGATTAACAGAGAGTCATGCAGAGATTAGGAATTTATGGATGAGTAAAATTTACAATGGGTTATAGGAAATACTATTATTGTAGAGAAATTCTTAATAAAGAAAGACCGTTATTATTATTATTGTTAGTATAGTATTCGTTTTTACGGAAAAAATATTCCAAAAAATATATATATATGATCACGATGTTTAACTAAAAAGACAGCCGAATGATTGTGCACATTCACTAATATTTTTATTAAAATTCTTTAATCAATTCCCTGCTTTTCACTTCGAATTGACAATTAATGGAATTTTTTAATAATCTTTTGTTATATCTAGGGTTATAATATGAATTTGTTGGATTGTAGAATACAAAACATTATTTTCTATAGACGTCAGCCATAAACATAACTTCAGTTTTTTATGACTCGTCAATAAAAAATATTTATTGAAATCCATGACATAACAAATAAGAACCATACACACGACACGATAGAACGGGCTTAATTAGGACCAACACGTACACAGTATATTGAGTAACAAGTGAAAAGTTGGAACTGGAAGTAAACATAAATATATCTAAATATATGTTCCGACAGAGAATTACGTTTTATAATTAAATGGACAGCTAATGACAAATTAGGTACATTTTTGAAAAAGTGGCTGAATTTAAGTACATAAGAACAATAATTACAGACAGGAATGAGATGCACAAAGGAATTGAACATAAGCTCAATTCTGGATGTGCATGCTGTTATGCATTACAGAGACTCTTGTCCCAACTTCTCTTAAAAAAACCAGCCTCATGGGCTTCTGACTACAGTTCATGAGGTCCCTGGTTCGATTCCCGGTCAAACCATGGGAAATTTTCCTTAAAGAGTATTATTCCTGTGATTGCCCATGGTCTGGAATTTAGGTTAAAACTCTCCTGATACTTCATTATAATTTATCACCCATCAGCCATCATATCATCGCGGTAACGTAACTCCGCCTTCCAGGTGCCCCAACCTAAGAAATGGATTACAATTCCGCCAATGCCAGAGGAAGAAGCCAGAAAAGTCATAAAAGACAAGCATGTGGTATTAGACAAAATAAAACTTATCTTAAAAACGTTAAAGTTAAAATATAAAAAACTGTTATTCTGACAATTATATTATATGGTTGCGAAACTTGATATAATAGTAATTATAGAAATAATTGCAATAACATTAATAATAATAATAATATTATTATTATTATTATTATATTATTTTATTTATTTAGGGCTTGCTACAATTCACTGAAAATTCCAAGGGACAAGTCCTCCGGGAGGGACTCTAAGCCGTGGGACCCGATTTTGAAGATTTTCAGGCTCGTAAGAGAACTGCAAGCCTCATAAAAAAGGCGCCTGTGCAAAATTTAACCGACCTTTATCCATCCAAGTAATACCTTAGTTGTCTACTAGATGTCTCATTGAGGCGATGTGCTAAGCATGGTTGACATCTATAAGTTAAATTAGTGTCAATAAATTAGCATGTCAAATATTTATTTGTATTTGTGCTGGTTGAGTGGAAAAGAGAACCTTATGACCTTAACTCTGCCACAATAAATAAAGTATTATTATTATTATTATTATTATTAATATTGTTATTATTATTATTATTATTATTATTATTATTATCGTGTCCCCACGGAGGACGTATGGGCTATATACATACATACAATCCTGAAGTTTTCCTCAAGCAAAGCGATAAATATTCACTCCATGTCATATACCATCTCCACTTCTCGCAACTGGAATTCCTACCACAAGAAATAAGGGGCTGCCGGACATTGGCATCTTTTAAAAGAAATCTAAATTTATATTTGCTCTAAACTCGACTTCATTATTATCCAGTGTAAGATATATATATTAATTGGTGTTTCCCGGTATAATGTATCATATTTATATTATTATTATTATTATTATTATTATTATTATTATTATTATTATTATTACTATTATTATTATTATCGTATCATTATTGTTATTACCCTATGAAATGTTGTTTGTACATGACATTTACATTGCTACATTTATTGTATCTTTAACTGTTTATAATTAGTACAGTGTATATCTATACTTGTCGAAATATTTATTTGTATTTGGTGCTGGTTGAGTGGAAGAGAGGGCCTTATGGCCTTTACTCTGCCAGAATAAATAAAGTATTATTATTATATTATTATTAAATATTCATAAAATATTTACTATTTAATTACATATTTTCCATTGTTCCGTATGCAATGCAGATTTATCTTGTAGTCATTTTAGTTCTATAGATTTCCTGCTCCATCCACCCAGATTTCAATTTGATCTTCATTTCCAGTTTCTCCCATATGGTTTTCAATCATATAATTTCTTTAGTTAGTCATATGTCTTCCATTCTAATGACATGTCCCGAACCACTGATATATTTTCTCTGTGTATCACTCCATCTTTTTTCTGTATTCATTAATTGCCTGACTTCATTTTTTATCCTGTCTTACTTGGCTTTGTATTCCCTCTTCTAAAGAAGTATGGTTAAGTAAGTGTCTCTCGGTTTTCCATCCTGTTGTCTATTTATTGTCCAAGTCTCCGTCCCATAAAGCTTCACCCTCTCTATCATTGCCTTATAAATTATTTTCTTTGTTTTAACCCAAATGTTACTACTCCAAAGTAATGAATTTTACATTCGAAAAGCTCGACTGCCTTTGCAAATGGTCACATCTATTTCTAATTTTGATGATCCATCTTCCTGTAATATTGAGCACACATATTTGAAGCTTCCTCTTCGTCCTAATATTTTCAACTCCATCATTAGCCACGTCATATGTTCTGTCTTGATTCAAATTTATTTTTTAATTTCCACTTAATATAATCTTCTTGTAGGTTTGTTGTTATTATATTAATTTATGTATATACAAATTTTCAATCTTTGGACATATTTCTGTGTCTGAAGTTTTATTTTCGTCTCCATTCGTCCCTATCCATCCACTCCATATCCTCCAGTCCTGTTATTCTCATTCTAGTTCATATTTCTTGCAATCGTGAGTTTCGATGTTTTCCATTTGGACACCATTCCATTTTTTTATCGATAACATTTTTATTCCATTCGTCATGCATTCCCTAAAAAAATTAACTGCTTGTATTTTAATATAATCTATTATTTTATTTTGTATGCCTCAAATATTCCATGTTCCTAAAAGAACTGTCCTTATCTTTTATTTTGTCGTCCTCGTTTTATTTCCGTCCGGATTTAATTATCTAGGCATTTTAGCATTGTTACTTTTTATGATGAATAGGGAGTAGGCCTGATTCATCAACGATCAAACTTGGAGGACCAGGTGATTTTTGGTCAAGGTTTTCTTCCTCTAGCCTTTGCCAAAACAATGACGAACTGCACGGCAGCAGTATCTCTACCCTAGATAAGGGACCCTTACAGGGTACTATCAGCCGGGCGTACTGAACCCTGTTTTTTTAACGAGGTTAAACCTCCCACTCACACTGTTCCAACCTGGCTTGGGACTGGGTACAGCAGGTTTAGTATTATTATTACTATTATTATTATTATTATTATTAATAATATATAATTATTATCATTATTTATTATTATTATTATTACATATTGCAGATTTACCCATATTTGTCCTCTCAATTTGGGCACCATGACTTCCATCTTCACTAATTTTTGTCCTTAAATATATATATATATATATACTCGTCCACATACTTTATTTTCCCATGTCCGTCTTCTAAAACCAGATCGTTTCGTTTGTCTGTTATCATGTAGTTAGTTATGTCTAAACTTATCTTTAATCCCCATATTTCGTATTCCTCCTTCAGTTTTCTTGTTATGTACTCTAATCTTCGAAATCTTCTACCATCAGTAGCTGATCATCAGAAAATAGCAAGGAATAAATTGTATCTTCTTTTGCATTTATGCATTTGTTTTCCTTGAGGCATTTGTAGATATATTTTGAATAAGGTGATAAACAACAACCTTGTCTAAAATCTTCAATAGCTCTAAATCCTGATGTAATGGTTTTACTCATTTTTACTCTAGAATACATTAATCATTTAACGTTTTTATTTTCTAGATAGTGTTTTTATTTATTGTCACTGAACGTAAACATTCCCATAATTTAATATTAGTGACACATTGCCGTAAGCTTTTTCTAAATTAATACATAGTAGGCCTATGTGAGTTGGTTATGGAGGAAGGTGTTTTTCTCAATTATTTGTTTTAAACTAAAGATTTGATCAGTAGTGTAACAGCCTTTTCTGAAACCTGCTTGTTATTTTCCACCTTACAATATTCTTGTTCCACAGAATATTTAAAAAAAATGCATACATTTAAAAAATCACGGATCTATCTATTGAACAGCATGAGGGTTTAAAGGATTTGGAATGAGAGAGAGATATGGAGTATAATGGTAAAAGGTAAAGTGATCCCACAACAGGCCTCAGGAGGCCTTTGGGGTAGTAGGAGGTTAAGGCTCCCACTTTTTCTAGACAATCGGCACTTGAAGTCAGCCGGGTTGTCAGCCCTGCGTGGCGGCCGCCTTTACCCCAGAACAAGCGTCTGGTACTCATTTCCGTTAGAGGGCTGAGTCGACCCCAGGGCCATAGTGCCGCCAGAGGGTTTTGGGTCAGTTTAAAAAATCCTGACCCCAACGGGACTTGAACCCTCGACCCTCCGGCTTGTAGCCCAGTGCCTTAACCACTACGCTACGGCGTGCCCCCATGGAGTATAATGAGAATAGATTAATAGGGCGCAGTAACATATTGTGAAACATTGTGAAACCTGCTAAATATGTTTCTTTTTATTTTCAGTATTGTATACTTTTTAACGAACAGGGAACTAGCCTTATGCGTCAACCCCTAACCTGGAGGACCAGAGGTTTTTATTTCGGGGGTCTTCTTCGCCTAGAAAGTTTGCTTTCACTATAGCTTACGAGAACCTCTCTGCCCGTCCATTTTACCCACAAGAAAGGCTTATTTCCATGTACAGACAGCTGCAGCCGGTTCAGCTCAAGCTTGGAATTTTAAGCGAGGTGTATCTCCTTCCCTTTCATCTTTTTAAAGCTGGTTTGGGATCGGTTTCGGCAGGGATTAAATGATTTTAAGGGATAAGAATTTATGTTGTAATGCAAAAACGAGCCTTTTTCTAATACGATGATAAGGACAATGACATAGTTTGCAGAAACATGGGAATATATATAAAGAACCGTAAGTACTATAAATTAATTTATGTTATATAATCTTTCAGATCGTCTGTGTGAGGGTTTCTTGCATACACTTTATTTTTTAAGTACCCCCACAAATGAAAATCGCAAACAGTTTAGTCTGGAGACCGTGATGGTCACAAGTCCACACTATTAACCCCATCTTCAAAAATTTTACTAATTAATTTTAACGAGTCGTCAGCTGTATGTGCAGTTTACACAGTCTTGCTGGAAGTATTCATTTCGACAGTTAATATCAGTCAGTTCTTCGAAAATTGGTTTCAGTATGTCATCTCTGTATCTTTGTGCATTAATTGTATTGTTAAAAAAACTTTGAAAAATGAAACCAGGAAATACTCTATAATGAAATTATACAAGGCAATGGCAGTGCCTATTTACTTATGGATCCGAAACATGGACAGAGACAACACAACAATCTGCCAGAATATAAGCTACTGAAATGAGATTCCTCAGACCAATAGCAGGATATCAAAGAACAGACAAAAAAAACATAACACAGAAATAAGACAACTAAAAGTAGAGGAACTAAACATAACAATAGAGAAGTACAGAACAAACTGGAAAGAACACTTGGCAAGGATGACTGAGAATAGAATACCAATAGCAGCATACAGTTATTCACAACGAAGAAGAAGAAGTTTGGGATGACCAAAGAAAAGGTGGAAAGAGCAGAAATTTGAGACGGAACAGGCTAGTAAATAAGCCTAAACCGTGAAGAAGAAGAAGAAACAAAAATTGGTCGTATAATTCTTTAACTGTTCACTGCACACCATACTCTTGTCCGTTCGTCATGTAGAGGAATTTTATGGATGCGATGGTGGTTTTCCTGACTCCAATACTCGTTATTCTGCGGCAAAACACACCCATTTAAATGGAACCAGGCTTCGTCTGAGAACATTATCATGTTCGGACCAATTATTCCATCATTAACGTTGTGCAACATCCAATTACAAAACGTAACCGCATTTCAGGATCACGTGGCTGAAGTTCAAGCGTTACAGTTGTTCTGTAATGGTTTCAAACGTAAAAGTTTCGTTGCTCCCAATTCAGACGCCTTCGAAACACAGTTTCTTGTGCAAGTGGTCTTAGGGATTTTGTTGGCGTATGTTCTAATCTTTCTCCTATTTCATCTAATTTTTCCTCAGTAAGCACACTTTTGTTACCTTTGGTTTCTTATCGAGCACAGAACCCGTTTCTCTACATTTGTTTACAAGTAGTCGAACGGTGTTCTCTATTTGGAGGATTTACATATGGAAATTGTGATCGAAATCGTCTACTTCTTCGCAAGACTCTGTTTTCACATAATTATTGTACATAAATACCTTACTCTGTACTGTAAACACAGATCGAGGCATAATAACTATGATATAAAACCACTAATACGAGAATACGCAACGCGTGTTTCACCTTACAAGCGTGCAATCAACTGTCTCCCTAGGCGTTAAGGGGGGTGATGGGGTGAAATTTCTATTTTATACATTTTTTAAGCTACATTTATGTACTTTATGTTTTGGTACACACATTCATGCCAAAATAGCTAGTATTATATTAAAACTTCATCCTTCTAGGCTTAAAGGTTTTTGAGTTATTGAAGAAAATCCATTTAAAAATTTGGACATTAAAATGTTTAATAAGTCACATAATTTTTTAGTAAATTTTTTGCAATTTGTCTACACGACCACTGATTTATTTAGAACAACACTATGCATTAACTTTTCTATATCGCTATAATAAAGGAAGAAAAAATATACACTTCCTCTGTATATTATTTTTTTTAAATTACTACACATATTTTATTTCATATTTCAAAAACTATCAACGTTGTTATCGACCGGGGTGGACTAGTGGTTATGCTCCTTGCCTCTGGTCGCGAGGGTCGCGGGTTCAAACCCGATGGATTTTCAGGACGGCTCGTAAAAGATCTTTAAGCCTGAATGACAAGGTCTCTAAGCGAAATTTACCTAATTTTCCCGTCCTAGTGCTACCTTGGTTTCCTAGATGTCAGTATGAGGCGGAACGCTGACTACGGACCACTCAAGTGACATCTATACGAAAACAAGTGTAACTAAATTAGTACGGTTCAAATTTTTCCCTGTAGGGGGAGAGCGCCTAAATATATGTTAAGGGAAAACATAGGCTTACAAAATCAACGTTACTTAAAAATCCATGCATAGAATTATTAGCCATAGTGTGTGGGACATGCAGCTAAAATTTCGTGCTTCTATCATTAATTTGTCAGTGCTATTTTGATTTGAATGTATTGGAATGCAATGAAAATAAAACTGTGGAAAAGCTAATTTGAAAGTTTGCATGCAGTTAAATTAGAATGTAGCATACATGCCCTCTTACAGTCATTAGGGAGACTTACAAGCGCCATAGGACCTGAAACTTCGCTAACTTATACTTTAAGGTACATAGTATTTTTTAATGCAAACAACCAAAAATGCTGAATTTGACCGAGAATGTCGAAAATTTCCACCCATCATCCCCCTTAAGTTTCAATATCTCGGCGGCACGAGTTTATGACTCACGGTGAGCCGTGCAGTAGCTATGCCGCATGACGCGGAGTGAGGACTCAGCGGCCGCATGCGCTTTCCCGCTAGCCCCGCCGTAGTTCGAGATATCCTCTCTGTACATATATATATATATATATATATATATATATATATATATACACATTCTAGAAAAGGTTCCATCTGGTAAAAGTAGAAGAGGATGGCCAAAAATTAAGAGGATAGGTGGAGTAGAACTGGACTTTTGATGTGTTAAGCTGTAATTTATGGACAACATAAAGTAAGAAACAGTGTAATAAATGTAAGATGAATGTTCTAATTTCAATTGGACCTCACTCTGCAAAAGAAACCTACCCTCACATATCTAACATACGAGTCACTGCTATATTATAATTCATCTAGTATCTCTCCATGTTCTCCAAAAATATAATTTAACTAACCTCCCGCGTTTTTTATGCCATCTATGACCAAGTAAGAAATCACTAATAGATTATGCCATATTCATCCTTCTGCAGAAATAACCAAACAACAAAAATTTGTAAAATCTCAGAATTTAAAAAAAAAATGTTTGAGTTACCCTCTTTCTCGTTAAAACAGAAGCTCTGTGATATTCTGTTAGTACAAGTAATAAGTAAATGTATGTTTGTTTGTGAAATTTTTTATCGACATTTGACTTCAATTGCATTTTTCTTAGCTCAGTTGTCTTGTGGTTTGGTTCATTTTTGCAAGAATGCGGTCCAGTTGTGGATTTCATAAAATATAAAACATAAAAAGGGTATGGTATTATAAGTAGAATTCCAGAAATCAGATTTATAAACATATACTAGAAATGGGTGCCACTTGGTAGAAGTAGACAGGCTAAAAAAAAAAAAGTTTTCGTCGTGTTTTAAGATGCATGCAGGAAAAAGATAGACGATTGGGATTAAAACAAAAAAAATGGAGGAGGATGGCTATAGATTAATTTGTCATATGAATATGTCATGAAACATTACGAAATCTTCTAAATAAATAAATGTATAATTATTAAACGAATTATTAATACATTTTATTACTAAAGGGCACACATTAACGTAGTTGACTCAGGCAGCATTCTACAAGTCGTAAGGGCGCGGGTTCGAGTCCCAATGGGATCACGATTTTTTTTAAACTGGCTAAAACCTTCAGGCGACATCAAAAATGAAAAATAATGAGGCAACAAAGAAGAAAGTTGTCGGATACCTACTAATGTAACCAATATATTCTATCCTAAATAAACATGTCGGTGATTGGACATAGCGTTAGGCTAATTTAAATAAACATGTAGGCTAACATATCTCCAGCACAAATGTTATCCTGTAACTATGGACACTGTTACTAACTAGTGGTCCGTTAGAAAATTCACAGATTGGTATCTGCATCGAATAGGCTAACCGAAATAATCAGTGATAACCTAACATTTAATTTGATATAATTGAATTTAGAGGATGAGGAAGGCCTACAACTCAATGGTATTAATAAGCTTTTAGTTTATGCAGATGATGTAGTACTATTGGGCGATAGCGAGGAGATACTAAAGGCCAACACGCACACCAAGAAAAATAAATCGATTAATATTGAAATCTCCATGCATATAATCATCTCTATAAAGAAAAACTAAAGACTATTGAGTAACACTAAGAAATTGGGACTGGAAGTAAATATCAATAAAACTAAATATATGGTCACACATAGAAATACATTATATAATGGAAATGGACAGCTTATGAAAAATGAGGGAAATTTTGAGGAAGTGGCTGAATTCTAATACCTAGAAACAATAATAACAAATAGGAATGAGATGCACACATAAATTAAATGTAGGCTCAATTCTGGAAATGCGTGTCATTATGCATTATAGGGACTCTTGACGTCCCAACTCCTTTCAAAAAACATTAAACTGAAAATATTATAAAACTATTATTCTACCAGTTATATTATATGGATGCGAAAAATGGACTCTTACTTTAAGGGAGGAAAGGAGATTACGAGTATTTGTGAATAAAGTTCTTAGGAAATTTTTTGGACCAAAGAGAGATGAACAGACAGGTGAATGGACAAGACTACATAACAGCCAACTACATGATATGTATAAAAACAGTTAAGTCCCGTAGACTGAGATGGGCAGGACATGTGGCACGAATGGTGAATAAAGGGCATGCATGGAAGCTTTTTGTAGGAAAACAAGAGGGAAAACGCCAAGTTGGTAGACCAAGAATGTGGTGGGAGAATAACATTACCTATGATTTGAAGGAAATATATTATACAGGGAATGATGGGAAAACATTAGCTCAGGATAGGGATGCAAGGAGAGCTTATTTCCGCGCGGGCATGAACCTACGAGATCGATAGTGCCAATGAGTTACTTAGTTATTTAGTTAGTTAATTAGTTGTAAATGAACTTGTGGTCTCAGGATGTTGGGATAAAAGCAGATGGTCCGAGAGATTAAATGAACGAGATTGAAACATCATCTTTGATTTAACTCGTCATAATCTCTGGATAGGGACTATCGATTTATTACATTCATTGTTTGTGAGTATTGAATAATTTATTGAGGGAAAAACACAGGAAGATGGGAGTGATTTGGAAGCTTTTTGATGTCATAAAATACATAATTGAACTGCGCTGAAAGCAATTTAATGAAACTTGTGTTCGTTATACTGGTAAAGTATAACAAAAATATCTCTTCTGGGAAGCTAAATTTATTAAACAAGCGTCATCGTACTCCTTCCAATTATTAATTGGACCATTTAAACTGCAAACAAATCAATTAAAATTTTACTTTTACCTATGTAATATTCTTCTTAATAAAAATATGAAAAATGTGGTCTTAGATTCAGTATGCGTGTGTGAGTGGTGTGTTTCATCTTAATGTTGTGTTGTCTCGGAGGAGGCCTTGACATTTAAATGGTCACTATTAATGGAGGCCTTCTATGTGTTTGTGTGGTCAGAAAAAGTATGTCTGTTATCTATAATTTGAAATCCCTCTCCTAACAGGTCGCACCACTGTAAGGTCCAGGTGACATGTGGCATGGTGAAAAGTAGGCCTACCTGTAAGGTGAGAGGTTAAACCGAGTTAATGCAATGCAGTTATATAATATGTTAATGGTTTTCGGGATACTGAGTCTGGGTGTATAGTCTATTAGTAATTAGGTAAGTTTTCGCCACATTCATTAATAGGTCTGCTGCTTTACTTTCTATAGAGAGTTGTTGGATCATTGTCTGTAATTCGCCAGGAGTTTTATCTGTTTTTAATTACACTGAGCAACAAAAAATAAACTTTTTTTGCCTCAGAAATAAAAATATGTGATTCTGACAGTATTTTTTCTCCTGAATTCAAATATGATATCGGGTTTTCTCCATCACGCAAGGTTTCCGAGAGACAGGAATTTATAATTTCAAACACTTTAATATTTTCTACATTCATAACCACACAATATTCGAACATTCCGACTCACCTAGAAAGTAAGAAATGACGAGTTCTGCTATATTTAGCCTGTGGAGCAACCCTTCTTGATGGTCCAATAATAATCGGCCAGCACATTAGGATTCCATTTGCCTTGGTATCTCTTTTCCATAGCTGAAATCTCCTGAGTTAGCTCATTTGGTTTTATTTTACAATGGACAAATGTACGAAGAAACGTTTATTAAGAAAATAAGTATTTAAATCCATTAATTGAAATTGAAATAAAAAAACTGTGGGTGATGGAGAAATTCCGAATACATATTTGAAAACACGATAAAAAACTGCATTAAGTAGGCCTACAACTATTGGTACTCATGAGACAAAAGTCATGTAGACCAGTGTTATCTGACATTACTACATTTTTGTGTCAACCACAGATAGCCTACATGTAGATTTAAAATATATTGCGCACATTTAGATATATTAAATCATTCAGTGTAAATAATTTTATAAATATGTTTATATGTGAAACTTCAGCCTGCATATGTTTGTGCTTTATATACATCTAAATCGCTCAATCGATAGTCTCAAAAATGTGTACACCCATATTTTCATGCACGTCGAGTGTTTAGCCACTATCTTTTTATACTCTAAAACTATCAAGTGTAGGAGTTCACTTGAAACAAATATAAAAAAAAAACTCTCTATCAGTCTCAATTTTCGATGTTTCACATCGGAAGTCAGTATATTATATTAAAATAAAGCAAGGTAATTATTTTCTAAAAATAAATTAAATGCAATCATTATAAATGGAGACTTACATGAAATTCGATATTAAATGTTGAATCAAACATTCGCCATGTTTCGTTCGTCGCAATGTGTACGTTTGTACATACATGTTTTCACATACGGCGAATATATGAATAGCCGCCACGTATTTTGAACTAAAATATTTGGTGTAGGAGTTCACCTGAAACAAAAATTTTAAAAACCGATCTAGCGGCCTCAATTTTTTATTTTTCACAACGAAACTCAGTATCTGCTATTAAAATAAACCGACGTAGGTATTATCTAAAACTCAGAGACATCCGACAAATAAAATTGGAGTTTTACAAAAAATCCGACATTAAAAATTCTAGCAACTGCCATGTTTGGTTTGTCGCAATTCATACCTTTGTACGTACACGTTTTCACGTACGGCGAGTGTTTAGCCGCCATCTGTTATGATCTAAAACCATTAGATGTACGAATTCATTTGAAACAGATATTTAAAAAATCGCTCTAACGATCGCAATTTTCTATGTTTCACAATGAAACTCAGTATATACTAGAAAAATAAACAGAGGTAGATATTAATACGAAAACTGCGAAATTCGACCATTGGAAGTGGGGGTTTACCAGAAATTCAAAAATAAAAATTGCTTAACAAGCACCATGTATGGTTCGTCCCAATGTGTAACTTTGTATATACAGGTTTTCATGTACGGCTAGTGTTTAGCCACTATCTATTATAATCGAAAACCATTAAGTGTATAAGTTCACCTGAAATGAAAAAAATGCCGGGCACCGCTGTATAATACTAAGCTAGTAATGCATAAAGAATCGCTCTGTTAAATCAATTATCTCTAGAACTAATGAGGATAGGGCTGTTAAATTTTGAAGGAACTTTATTTGCAATATCTTAAAACTTTTTAGTACATTCAATTTCTATTGAAACTCACAAGGGGTTCAAAGAAGGAGATCCATCATCTCCTCTTCTATTCAACTTTTTACTAGTGTATGCAATTAAATCTTTAGAAGATAAAAGAGATCGTAAAACCAAATGTTAGCCTATAAATCAGCTATTGTAGATAATGTACTATAGCAAACACGGTTAATTTCGTGATACTAAGCGTTTAGACTATCATACTTTAATATTACGAAACTTCTGCTTAGAATCTTAGGAATGTTAAAATTAAGAATATATGAATGTAATAGTTATGCTTAGTTGTCGATGTATGTTACTTTATTACCAATATGACATATATTTTATACATATTTTTTTCTGGAGGTCTGAAGAACTCGCGTAATGTCGTGATAGAATTAGTGTAAATTCGTGACAAACTTTCTAATCACTCACCATGTTACATCCAATGCATTTGAAATCCCACATATAAAGAGTCAACTCTTGACACTTTTCATGGAACCACAGATCACATTTTCGACATTGTATCCGTTCACCTTTAGTGTGTAAGAGTATCTACGCGTACTCAAAAATGTTATTCAAACACAGAGAAGTATTAAATTTAACAACTGCTAACATTAATAAAAACACTTCCTCTGCAAGTTAACATAAAATACACCCAAGGAACGGTGTTATCACAGATATAAAACACAGCTAAAAAGTAGATTTTTGGCCATCTACGACCAAAGAGAGATGAACAGACAAGCGAATGTAGGAAATTACACAACTCTTGAGTTACATGATCTTTATAGGAAACCGGATATAATAAGAATAGTATAGTATATCCCTCCATGGTGTCTTTACCTGTCGTGGTGGAGTGGCTTGCGTGCTTAAATGATCCCAAGAGCTATGCCAGCGGTAGCATTGCTGCCGATAGGGTTACCCATGCCGGACTGGTCAAAGGTGATAAGCCAGACCAAAAAAGTACCTTGGTCGAATGAGTGACGATCTTTCACCGTAAAAATACAACCGTCAAGAAATGCAGACATGGGTTCAACTGGGGTAAAATTTTCGGAGGTCAAATAGTCCCCCATTTGGTTCCCCGGGCACAGACTACTTAAAGCATTAGCTCAGGATAGGGATGTATGGAGAGCTTGTCTGTGCTGCCATGAACCTACGGGTTCAATAGTGCCAGTGAGTAAGTGAGTACGAGACAGAAAAGGAATTTGTTTTTCTTGCCGATACAACTTCGCTACAAACAAAGAAAGGATATAACGAAATTAGCCTAAGTTGCCCTATTATTAGGCGATATCAAGGAAATACTAAAATTCAACACGCTAATTATATTAACACTAAGAAACTTGGTTTTAATTTAAAGTCTTCTTCTTCTTCTTCCTCTACGCATGAAAGCTGGCAGCTTGTTGCGTGTTCATTCACTACAGGTCCGGGGTATGGTGAGATCCTTCCATCGTAGTTGTGGTCTTCCTAATGGCCTTTTCTGCTGAGGTGTCCAGTCACGTACTTTCTTCACTAATCTACTGTCCTCCATTCTGTCTATGTGATCGTTCCAGTTTAGTCTTCTATCATTTATCCAGAGGTTTATAGGTTCAATTTTACATTCTTCTCTAATAACAGAGCTGCGAATTATCTCTCTCAGCGATTTTCCTACGATTTTCCTTAAAACTTTCATTTCCGTTGTTTCATTGATTTGTTTTTTTTTTTTTTTTTTGGTTTCTGTTCGGCATTCACAACCATATGTTAGAACTGGTCTTATGACAGATTTGTAAATTCTTACTTTTGTATATATTCTTAATTTTTTATTTTTCCAAACAGTATTGTTTAAACATCCTGATATTTTGTTTACATTATTTGCTTGATGGAGGATTTTGTCTGTTATTCTGTTGTTGCTATTAATTTCTATTCCTAAATATTTGAATTTCATGGACCTGTTCTTTACTTTTCCCTTCTATTTCTAATTTAACACGTCGTGGGCCCTTGGATAATGCCATTGATTTCGTTTTATGTGTTGAGATTTTCACGTTATATTTTGCTGCAATTATTTTAAATTTGTGCAATAGCATTTGCAAATCATCTTCACTTTGTGCAATTAGAACTGTGTCATCAGCATAGTTTATTATCTTCAGCTCTTTGTTACCTAGTTTAATCCCTTTTCTAACCTCAACTTTTAGTTCTTTGATGATTTCATCCGTTATTAGTGTGAACAATATGGGACTTGATGAGTATCCTTGTCGTATTCCTTGCTAGACTAAAATTTTTCCAAATTTATCAGTCCGGCTTACTTCGTGAATGTTTCTGTGAGTAATTGAAATTTTTACATCTTGGAAGTGAGTTACTAGCCCTTCTTATTCGATGGGCATCTCTTTTAGTCTGGACCTTCCTCCATGACCTGCCAGGCATGGGAGGCCCTGTTGGTAGTTACACTACCGCCTGTATAGCTCATGGAGTCATTAGGACTCACAAGCCCCACCACCACGACAAAGTAGAGATACCGATTTAAAGTCAATGCAAATAAATATATGCTCACACTAATTCATTTTATAATGGGAATGGACAGTTAATAAAAGTGAAATAAACTCTGAAGAAGTGCTTGTATTCAAATCTCTTGGATTAATAATCACGCACGGAAAGAGGTAGAGAAGGAAATTAAACATAGACTCACTACCAGAAAATATGAAATTACGAATTACAGGTACGCTTGTCACTGCAACTTCCCACAAATGCTTAAGATAATAATAATATGTAAAACTGCTATTATTTCAGTTATATTACATTGATGCGAAACATAGTATCTTACCTTAAGTTGGGAGCAAATATTACGAGTATTTGAGAACAAATTGTCCACCGCTTTAGTCTCGAGGTAGCGTGCTGCCTTGTCACGCAGCGGGCCCGGGTTCGATCCCCGGTCGGCGCAGTTTTTCTGGGTGAGGTTTGTATCGGGGTTTTTCCTCACCTCTAAGACAAATGTCAGGAAAACATTAAGGCCCAAACGGTCCCCGAAATCATATGGCCATCATCATCATCCTTATAATTATCATATCATCATCCTTCACCCGTATGGGAAAGCAACGGGAAGCTACCACACCTACATTCCCCAGTAAAGCTGCTAAGCATAGCATGGAAATGCTATGATGCAGTGAAAGACCTGCCCTCGGGCAGATTTACTATGGATGGATTGAATGTTGGTTATAAATTGTCCACTAGGGTGCATTCTTACAATATTATGATCCTTTGGCAATAAATAATATGATCTGGTTGCAGTGATGAACAAAAGAAGCAAATTGAGCGTACCCAATCGTTTCGCATTTGTTTTCAAGCATCGGCGTTTACATTAAATACATAAATATTTTAAAATAACTATAGTTAAATAATGATTTGTGAGTAAACAGCTTAATTTTATTCGTTAAATAGTCCTAACAAGTACCACTCTTGATAATTTGGAAATCACTCGTGGCATTACTTATGATAATTGTTGGAACACATTATCGAGGATATGTATGTATGTAGAGCTTATATAGGTGCGGCCATGAACCTCCTGTTTAAATAAAGTCAATAACTTAGCGTAGTCTTCAATTAATATTTTATTCCTAGTAAATATTACACTTAATTTATGACAGAGAGATAGTATCTGTAAGAGTTAAAATCATTACAAGCTAAGATAAGAGGAAATGTGCACGTTATCATAAATAATGTCATGAGTGATTTACAAATCCTCTAGATAAATTCATGACGTCACGAAATAACGAGATAATTTATCTAGATGATTTGGAAATGAAGAGTGGCATTTGTTAGGACTATTCTAACGAATTAAATTAAGCTGTTTACTCAAAAATCATTATTTAAATATAGTTACCGATATTTTAAAATACGTATATATCTAATATAAACGGCGATGTTTGAAAATAAATAAGAATTGTGACGTTATGTTGCATTTGTTCATCCAGTGCAACTTGACCATATAATATTATTTATTGTCATGTGGGAATATTTGAAATAGGATCGCAATATTGTAAAAATGAATCCTAGTCGACAAAAAATGAAACATCAAACTATATATTATAAGGAACGATTATAGGTTATTAATTTTTTTTAGGAAGAACTCGGTAAAAGCATAATTAAAAACACAATTATTGAAGACCCAATTTTCAAATGTCTAGTTCGAAGGAATCTGTTCATTATTTACTATATTCAAGTGTTTGTTGGAGAGTCAGACACTGACAAATAATGCTTGACCTGCTCTGAATATTAAAAAGGAGAACTTTTTTTATCATAAAAAACAGGAGCTGGTAAAGAGAATTTGATAAAGAGCGAGGTGAAAAACGACTGTCATTAGCATATTGAGATCATACTTCTGTATGGAGAATATCATGTTACACCTTGTTACTGATAACGTCATACTACTAGTGTGGCATCAGAAGCACGGAATCATTGATCGTACGCTGGCAGTCTTCAATGGCGACTACGTCTTCGTAGAGCTGCGAGGAGAAAATCAATAGTTGACGGTGGCTTGTTTAGTTTTATCGTGTGCTGTGATTGGCTGATATTTTTAAAAGTGTATCGTACCGGCCAATCATAAACGCAGTCATAAAAGTGCTAGCAAATTCGTAGATTGGGCGTTGCCCATTCTAAGGCGTATTGCTTTTGTGAATATAAATATGAGTGAAGTGATATCAGGTAGTTGGAGTGTGGATTACAATATATATTATTGTGTTATATATCTAGCCTATGGTGACAAGTGTTTTAGTGCATTTTGTAGTAGTAACCTGAATCAAGTCTTGGTTTTACCTAGCAAGATGGCTGCTATGCTGAATCCTAATAAGTTTATGGACCGAGATATTGAGGATGTCGGATTCTCACCCTTTGGGAGGACTCCGCCAATAAATACATTTTTGTTCGACAACATGGATATGATATTATAGATCCAAATCTAAAGGAAATACTCCACTCTCTTAGTGGAACTTTCTTACTTATAACAAATTTTTGTCTACTTATGTAGAAACGAGAGGTCTGAAGAAGCTCGTGAACTCACGACTGGATGTTTGGATTGGTTAAATAAAATAATTAAAGAAAAATAAACCAGGTCTTCCAACTTTTGAAGCTATGCTTCGTGAGTTACAAGCTGACTTAATTGGAATTCAAACAGCTACTTTTCTATATTCGAGAAATTGGAACGATGATTTTTCTTAAAATGAGAAACGAGCAAATTGCTGAGGAAAACCCTCAATTAGTAAAGAGTTAGCCACCAGTGAACAAATTGTCACTGATGGCTAGACTACTGCTAATGGGCATTCAAAAAACGCAAAATTAAAAGAACAAAAAATACAAAGAAAAAGAACCCACTCTAGTGGTAAAAAAAACAAAATTGTTGAACCAAAAGTAAAAAACCCATTCTATTGGGCAAAACATACCAATATTGTTGCTTTAACAGCTCAAATTAACCTATCCAAACAGTCAAAGGAATCACTAGCTGAAACTCCAGTAGTTCCAACCAATAATACATTTTCAGTTTTAACTGAACTTCCAAATCAAACTGCTGGAACATCCTCAGAGATGGTTCCTCCTCAACCTGTTGGCCCTTCTATGGCTGCACATAATTCAGTGCCTTCACGGAGTATTGTTCTCACGGAACAGAGATCCCCGCCAATCACTGTCATTGGCCATGGGCACCTGTTCAGTATGAACAAGGAGCTAAGATCTACTACTTAATGACCACCCAAAATGTGTCAGAATTCCTGAAGGATTACGAAATTATGCTTCCTCACTGGAAGATTTCTATAAGCTGAAGGAGTATTTTACGTCCTTGAAAAAGGAATATTATATTTTCCAGCTTAAAAGAGAACATCCTTTGAAGGCTGTTATTAAAGAGACTCCCATCTGTTACCAACTGTTACGAAGTTTTTTCTTCCATCTGTATGTTTCTATCTTTGCGGGGCCCGCCACTAAGAAAACTGCTCCTCAACCCCTGTTTGACTCAGGGTCCAGTTGGGAGAGATGCGACGAAGTCCCTTTCCAATGATTAAATTTACAAAACAAAGATATACTCCGTAAACAAACAAAATCGAATCATTAAATTTGACTTGATGACGAATTAGCTCAGTATGTGTTTCTATGAGATATTGTATAACTTCGAAACGAAAACTGAAGTGTTTGTATAAGTTGCAATGTTGAAAAAATGTAAATTGCTTGTTTTAATATATTATTCCTTTTATTCTACTTTATTTTTCATTCTCTGTGTAAACATACATAAAGAAAACTCAAGTTGTGTTGCAGAAAAGAATAAGTTTATGTATTGTACAAGTCTCCTCATATTTAGATAAGGAACAAATGACAAATGTAGGCCTTCTAAAGAAGCTGATGTTCCTTCCCCCTAAAGATTTGAATATTCACAAGTCTTTTCATTCAATATTCCACTAAAAATGTATAAAATAATCTAGACTTATACAATCTTCTTTCCTTGTACTTAAGGCTCTCTGGGACTTAAGAGTTTTATAAGAAAGCGGGCTCTTCCAACTTACCATTCCATTTCAAGCAGAACGCGGAATCTACTCCACATTTTAAATCGATTTAATTTCACCTCACTGAATGTAGATTGTATTACTCTGCATGTGTCTACTTATACGCTAAAATGATGAAACATTCTTCTCCGTCGTCCTTATCGCAGTTTAATCTCTTCACTTAATAGTATATCACGGTGCGAGGTTGGGAAGTGATTTTTACAGATGCGAGAAAAATGTTAGAAACTGAGCGATAGTGAGGTTTTTAATTTCCGAGATTCTGTAAAACACTTGAAAAACGTGCGTTGTACATTGTTTTTTGCGCGTTGGTGATTCGAAAATAATAAATAATAGTAAATAATGACATCTATGTTGGAAATATTTGCGTTCATTATAACCAACTGACTAACATTACCAGTGTGACAATGTTTATTAGTAGAATTACAGGAGGCCGTGGCACGAATTAGTTGTAAAATGGCGGCAAATATTTACGTATTTATTGTTTTTATTGTTTCAAATAAAGTTCAGTTCATTTAAATGCAGTGATTTGTTTCGTATATTGTATATTAATACTTTTTTTGCAAATGCCCGAGGTTGTCTTTCGACATTCCTGGTGTTCTCTCCTGGCATGGCGTACTTGTAACCCACTTCTGAGGTTGGGGCGCCTGAAGGCGGGGTTTACGTTGCCCCGATGATATGACGAGTGACGATGATGATAATGGTGCGCCAGGAGAGTCCCTAATCCTAAGCTTAATCTAAGATGAATGTGAATGATGATGATTGCGATGGCCATATGATTTCGGGGACCGTTTGGGCCTTACAAATGAACAGTTTTTCTGGGTGAGGTTTTTAACGGGGTTTTCCTCACCTGTAAAACAAATGTCAGGAAAACATTTAAGGCTCAAACGGTTCCCGAAATCATATGGCCTCATCATCAAAATCATCTTATCATTATCATCATTATCATCCTCACCGGTGTGGAAAGCAACGGGAAGCTACCACACCTACAATTCCCTAGTAAAGCTGCCAAGCATAGCATGAAATTCTATGATTGCAGTGAAAGACCTGCCCTCGGGCAGAATTACTATGGATATATATATATATATATTATTTATGTATGTGATACATAAAATACAGTGGGTTTACTTCCCACACGCGTGTTTGTAATATGTATATTACAGTATAGTTTATTTACAGTATAGTTATTTGGAAGTTGAACTTTCAATCATGGCCGCCATGCTGTAAGTACGACAAAACGAACTATCGCGCAAAAAGGTATTTTACATGTCACAGGCCTACCGTTACTTACTGTTGCACCACCAGTCGGGAGAGAGATTTTAAATTGGATGACACATACTCTTTTGATCACACAAGGATATGGAAGCCTCCCTGAATGAGTGATTAGTTCAAAGTCAGGGTTTCCTCGAGACAACCAACATTAAGACGAAACACATAATTCACACACAATCATACTAAACATAGCGAATTGATAATGATGGTAAGATAATGTTCGGGGACCATTTGGGGCCTTAGAGTTTTCCGACATTTGTCTTACAGGTGAGAAAAAAACCCGAAAAAAAAACATGATCTAAGAAACTTGTCTCCGACGGCGGATTGAAACTGGGCTCCTTGCGTTACGAGACTGCCAGAGCTACCCCGAGACCACAGCGGTGGGCATTATGTAACGTAATATTCCTAAAAATATACGCAACATTCGTAAACATATGATGAAACCATAACTAATTAACTAACACGCGCCTGTGTGTCCGTAGTTTTCCATGCATCCATACCCATGGCTAATATTTTCATAATTTTTTGTATGATTTACCCCACACACAATCATAGTTACTGTTATTCTCTCACCTCTTTCTTGGCCAGTTCAGAGGGCGGTTTCTGGCTGGTTTACTAAAATAAGTTTCAGTGTACTTTCATTCCACATTCGTGCCACATGTCCTACACATCGCTGTCAATGAGACTTAAACCTGTTGTTATATCTTGTTTCCGATACAAATCGTGTAGCTAACTGCTATATATATTTTCCATCGTTTGTCTGTTCATCTCTCCTTCGTCCAAAAATATTTCTAACTTTATTTTAAAATATTTTCTCGCCCTTAAAGTAATAGTCCATCTTTCGCATCCCATATAATTTCTGGGAGAACACATTTTGTATATTTTCAGTGTAATGTTTTTGAGAGACGTTGCGACGACAAGAGTCCCTGTAATGCATATTAACATGCATTTCCAGATGTATGCCTAGTTTAATATATTTTTGTATTCCATTTCTGTTTGGTAATTATTGTTCTTTGATATTTGAATTCAGCTACTTGTTGAAAAATGTCCTTACTTGTCATTAATTATCCATTTTCATATATATAATGTAGTTCTGAATATGACCATATATTTGTTTTATTGATATTTATTTCCAGCCCTAGGTTTTAATTATTACTCAATAAAATGTGCTTGTTGGCCCTTCGTACCTCATAGTTATCGCCTAATAATACTACATTACAATAATGCTGTAGGTCTTCTTCATCCTGTAAATATTTGATGGAATGCTCTCTATCATTTTTTTAATTGGAAAAAAATTATAAATAAAGTCTTATGCGAAAAAATTATATTAAATATTCAATAGTAGATTAAAAGATATATGATATAATCATTAATTGGTACGGACAAGTACGATGATTACAAGAAGAAAGTTTACCCAGAAAACATTGGAATGGTGTCCACCTGGAAGAAGAAAAAAGAGGTCTTCGAAACTCATGGATGCAAGAAATAAGATCTGGAATGAGAACAAGAAGAGACGAGAATGGATGTGTAGGAATAATGGAGAAGGAAAATGAAGCTTTTAGTGTTTGAAATATGTGTAAACAAAAAAAATGTATATCCATCCATAGTAATCTGCCCGAAGGCAGGTCCTTCACTGCAATCATAGCATTTCATGCTATGCTTGCAGCTTTACTAGGGAATTTAGGTGTGGTAGCTTCCCGTTGCTTTCCACACCGTGAAGGATGATGATGATAATGATAAGGATGATGATGACCATATATTTCGGGGACCTTTTGGGCCTTAAAGTGTTCCTGACATTTGTCTTACAGGTGAGGAAAAGCCCCGATAAAAACCTCAGAAAAACTGCCCCAACCGGGGATCGAACCCGGGCCAGCTGCGTGACAAGGCAGCACGCTACCTCGAGACCACAGCAGAAAACATTGGAATGCGCCCATCTGGAAGAAGAAAGAAAGAGAGTCTTCGAAACTCATGGATGCAAGAAATAAGAACTGCAATGAGAACAAGAGGACAAGGAATGGATGTATAGGAATAGTGGAGAAGGAAAATGAAGCTTGTCATTGAAAGATGTCTAAACATTAAAAAAAAAGTATATGAATACTAATAATAATAATTTTATTATTATTGTTAATATTATTGTTATTATTTTATTATTATTATTATTATTATTATTATTATTATTATTATATAGTAGTAGTAGGACTTTATTAGACTAAAAGTAGGTACATACAATGTTATTTCAAATATCAGCAAACTGTACGTGCTGTTGACAGTCCGTATCAATAAAATAATGTTTGGTAATAATATGAGATATATACAACAAAAAAAACACAATAGGGTAACACACCAATTAGATAATACATTAATTATGTAACGTTAAATTATTAAGTATTAATGCTATTACACTTTTCTTACATAGTTGTTTTACTCACGAATAAGTGTTGTTCGTAAGTTCCCTGTTTTTTTCCAAGAAATGTTCCCACGTTTATTCAATTTTTCTGGATTTACCATTAACTCGTAGCATGGCAATTCTATCACGATTTGAATTTAGAAATATTTCCGGTAACAATTGACGCCTCCAATGTTGTAAATCGTTACATTTTCCTAATATAGTTTGTCAAACGAGTGGTACTGGTGGCAGATATTTAGGCTAAACTTTGCAATTGTGACGCTGCTGTTTTTAATTTCATCATAAACTCCTGTCAAATTTATTCTTAGGGTTTAATTTTTAAATTAGTTTCACCATCTACAATGTTGTTTGTATTTTTTTCTAACGATTAATTTACTCTAAATTTATGTTTCCATTATATTTAATTACATACGTAACGTGAAGACGTGGCAGCCATATTGATATCAAAGAATATTCTATGCGACAACAAACACCTGTTCCAGTGCAGCCAACATAGAGAATGTATTTATCAAACAGTACACATATATTTCAGAATTTCAGAACTTAGTATTTATTTTTGGGCGTTGCATTCTTTCGTAGGTTACAGTGCTTAACGTACGTTAGGTTAGCTTTAGGTTGGTCTTTCACAGGTTGGAGTTAGAGTCCATAAATTGCGTTAGGTTAGCTTTCAGGTTAGTCTTTCACAGGTTAGAGAACATAAATTGCGTTAGGTTAACTTTTATGTTCGTTAAATATCGCGTATATGTTGGCTGCATCCCGTGATTCCATAGTGGTAAAAGGTTTCGCGTTTGTTGGCGCAATGCGTATGGTGTATGATTGGAACTTAGAAAAACATTTTCGCGTCACGTGTTGTAAAGCATTTCCGACTTTTTACATGTTTTTCTTTCTTTTTTCTACGTTCACGTGAGATATTTAAAATGAAGTTGAGTTGGAAGTACGTACATGTGTCGGTTGTGGTCAAGAGACTCTGACAGTTGTGAACTATGAGTATACAGTTCTCCCAGCTACATTCAAGATTGATGGCCAACTAAGAAATGTAAGGAAAGTTTTTCTCTCCTTTTTTTTTCACCCTTCGCAGAGTTTAGGTGGAGAGGAAGTTATCAAAGTTGTGACTAGGGGAGAAAACGTTGTTGGGAAAAGGTCGTGAGGGTTTGTAACGATCTATAAGTTGCTGTGTAGTGCTACTTCTAACCTGAATCTGTAATATTAGTCCCCATCTCGACTGTTTAGAGTCGATAGTTAATTTATTGCCACGACAATAAACTGTCATTTAAATTATATACAATGAACTCTTCCTTGAGATGGGCAATACTATTCAAAACACCTATCGAAATACAAATAAAGGAAAGAAAATGGCTTTGGATTGGACATACTCTGCATAAACCTTAGACAGCAATATATAAACCAATTTATTCTTGAGCTGGGCAATAGTAATCGAACACCTATCGAAAAACAAATAAAGGAAAGAAATGTCTTTGGATGGGACATACTCTGAATAAACCTTAGACAGCAATATATAAACTAATTTCTTCTTTGAGATGGGCAATAGTAATCGAACACCTATCGAAAAACAAATAAAGGAAAGAAAATGGCTTGGATTGAACATACTCTGCATAAACCTTAGACAGCAATATATAAACTAATTTCTTCTTTGAGATGGGCAATAATATTCGAACACCTATCGAAAAACAAATAAAGGAAAGAAAATGTATTTGGATTGGACACATTCTGAATAAACCTTAGACAGCAATATATAAACTAATTTCTTCTTTGAGATGGGCAATAGTAATCGAACACCTATCGAAAAACAAATAAAGGAAAGAAAATGTCTTTGGATTGGACATACTCTGAATAAACCTTAGACAGCAATATATAAACTAATTTCTTCTTTGAGATGGACAATAGTAATCGAACACCTATTGAAAAACAAATAAAGGAAGAAAATGTCTTTGATTGGACATACTCTGAATAAACCTAGACAGCAATATACAAACTAATTCCTTCTTGAGATGGGCAATAGTAATCGACACCTATCGAAAAACAAATAAAGGAAAGAAAATGGCTTTGGATTGAACCTATTCTGCATAAACCTTAGACAGCAATATATAAACTAATTTCTTCTTTGAGATGGGCAATAGTAATCGAACACCTATCGAAAAACAAATAAAGGAAAGAAATGGCTTTGGATTGAACATACTCTGCATAAACCTGAAATAGAATCCTCAGGGTTCAAGGAGGAGGGGAAGACCAAAAATAACTTGGAAAAGGACTATTGAAGGAGAAATACGTGAATGATGGTTAAAACTTTGTTGGAGGTGAAGAGGGTTGGCAGATTGATAGAGCTAATTTGAGAACTTCCATTGCGGCCATATGTTCCAGCTAGGAGCGAAAGGGTATGATGATATATATATATATATATATATATATATTCCTAGGGGGCACGCCGTAGTGCAGTGGTTAGGCACAGCGCTACAAATCGGAAGGTCGAGAGTTGAGTCCCGTGGGTCAAGATTTTTAAACAGACCCAAACCTTCCGGCGGCACTATGGCCCTGGGGGTCGACTCTGTCTCTAACGTAAATGAGTACCAGGCGCTTGTTCTGGGGGTAAATGCGGCCGTCACGCAGGGCTGACAACCCGGCTAATATCAAGTGTTGATTGTCCAGAAAAAGTGTGAGCCTTAACCTTCTACTACCCGAAGGGCCTCCTGACGCTGGTAAATGGGACCACTTTACTTTACTTATCTCGTTCCTATTTGTAATTATTGTTCCTAAGTATTTTAATTCAGCGGTTTCTTCAAAATTCCCCTCATTTGTCATTAGCTGTGCATTTCCATTATATGCCGGTAATGCATATCTGTATGCCGAGTTATACAGGGTGGTCATAAAATCTCGATCCATTTCCAAGAAATAATGAACTCAGTTTGATATTTTTATGTATGTTTATTGTCAAGGTATGAATATTCATCATATTTAACATGGCCTCCGTCCATTCGAAGCATTGTTCCCATCATTCGAAAGTACCCCGAAAGACGTTTTGAAGCATGGCTGGTGAAATGGCCGTCACTGCATTGTGGATTCGAGTCGTAAGATCCTGGAGATCCCGTACCTTTGTCTTGTACACCTTCCCCTTTATGAATTCTCAAGCAAAGAAGTCAGGAGTGTCAAATCAGGGGAACGCGTTGGCCACAGTCTTGCTGAACTTCTGCCTACCATCTGTTGGGGAATGTTCGAACGAGGTAAGCCCGTACATCTAGCGCAAAATAAGGGGTGCTCCGTACTGTTAGAACACAACAGAGTCAGCAAGTCATTCTGGTGTAGCTGTGGTTCGAAGAATATCTCGAGCATGTCAAGGAAATTGTTGTCATTAATTGTCTTTTCTGCGAATATGAAGGGTCTATACACTGTGGTTTTCGTTATTCCAAGCCATACATTCACTTTCGGTGTGTTTCTTTCCAATTCTATAAGAGTGTGAGGTGATTCGGTACACCATATTCGGATGTTATGTTTATTAAGTTTGCCACAGATGTGGAACGTGGTCTCATCACTGAACAGGATGTGATCCATAAGGTCCTCATTGTATGCAGCCCCTATCAATCATAACACGCTACCTGTTGAGCTGCGTAATCTTCTGCGTCTAATTTGTGGAACATCTGAGTGTGGTACTCTTCTTTTCAACGTAAAGTGTAAAACTTTCAAATCGTTGACTTTGACACATCTAACTCATTGCTTAAACGACGCCGACGTATTGATACTCTCGGGCGTCATTCGATTGCTTCTCTGATTCGCTGCACAGTCATTTCTGGTACAGAAGGTCTCCCGGAGCATGGTTCATCCGCAACGTTCCCAGTTCTTTGAAATTTATTGTAAAGTAAACGGATGTTTGCTCGTGTTGGTCATGATTAGTGAAAATTTCGAGTGAACGCTGTCGCATCTCGGTATAGGATAATCCACACAGTCACGCACTAACAACATACACACGTTCTTATATCGTCAGCGTGTTTATTGGTTATCCAAAAAAACGAAAATAATTACATTAACACAGAAATGGATCGAGACTTTATGACCAACCTGTATTTAGTTTTAATTTATGTTTACTTCCAATCCCAATTTTTTTAGTGTTACTCAAGAGAGTGTGCGTGTTGGGCCTTAGTATCTCGTCGCTATCGTCCGATAATACTACATCATTAGCATAGCTAACAGCAATAACCATCGAGATGTAGGCCTTCTTCATCCTCTAAAGTTTTGATGGCATGATCTATTCTAGTACAACGTGAATAGTAGAGGAGATAGTGCATCTCCTTGTTTTAATCCATTGTGAATTTCGAAAATATCCGAATACTGTTTGCCTACATGTACCATACTCTTTGTGTCATTTAGACACATTCGTATAGGAAACGTTTTAGAAATTCCCAACTCCAGAAGGATACTATGTAGGCCCTAACTCTTTCCTCTTAATTGAATCGTATGCTTTTTTGAAGTCTACGTATAGTTGATGTATAGTATCATGAAAGCACAGTTAATTTAATTAACATGTAATCAAAGCACTACTGAATACTATAACCAAACACTTTGACTGAACATTTATTCAAAAACTACATCTGTGGGTATGTGTGGAAAAAAACTTACGAGAGTTAGAATTAGGTGGAAAATTTCATAGAACTGATGTCAGAATATAATTACCTCTGTCTCATAATATCTGATATAAGAAATAACACAATGATACAATTATGGAAATACAATGCATTTAACGAGTCGTTAAAAAATTGGGAAAGAAATATCAGAACAACCAAAGCGAGATTATACAGAGTGATTCAAAAGTCACTGTACATTTTGGGTTTACACAGGTATTATTACACATTATGTAATACACTGAAACATATGCCACAGAAGGACATAATTTCAATGCATTTCAATGTTACCACCTTGCACGTCTAGACACGACTATCGCTCCACTACACTGCGAACACTTTCTCAAGCATAGCTGGTGTAATCTGAGCAGCCGCGGCTCTAGACGTTGAATGTTGTTTATTTTCACCTGGTACACGTCAGACTTTATAAACCCCCAGGCAAAAAAAAAAAAAAAAAGCGAAAGGTGTCAGGTTCGGGGAGGCCACATCATTGGCGCTGCACGGCCAATTCATCTACCAGGAAATCTTGATTTAGGTAGTCCCGAACCGTAATGGCAAATGAGGTGGTGCTCCACCCTATTAAAAAACAACAATATCCATAATACCATCAGATGTCAATTGGGGTTTCAAAAACTCTTCCAACATATCGAGGTATACGTTTCCAGTAACAGTTTTCTCTGCAAACATGAAGGCCCATAAACTGTTGACCCGATTAATCCTAACCACACATTTACTTTGAGTGTGTCCCGTTCCCACTCCTGCATGACATTTGGTTGGACCTCTGCCAATACCCTGCAATTGTGTCTATTGACATGTCCACATGTGTGGAATGTAGCCTCATCACTAAATAAGACATTTTCCATTACATTATTTCCCACAGCTTCTAGTGGATCATGACACGCAGCCTCTCTGGATGCATAGTCCTCAGCTTCAAGTTTATGCACGACTTGGATGTGATATGCACGTTTGTGCAATTTGTAGCGGAGAGTTCTCCTCACAGTGTTTTTTAGGAACACCCAGCTCTCTGGTTGATGCAGAGGGGCTGCGAGTGATGTACATTTTGCACGGTATCTGGTGGTACGACCGGTCCTCCTGGACGATCTTCATCTGAAACACTACCAGTACGCTGAAATTTAATGACCAGGTTCTTTATAGCTAGCCTGGTGGGACCTGGTTTCCTAAATTGACGGACGAAATCTGCCCGCGTTTGTTCATACATCATGCCTCGAAGACGAGCAGAAAAAACAGCTACTCTTTCTTCTTTAGTTAGCATACTGTTACATTACCCGCAACAAAAATTAATACAGTCACTGTATCATAAAAATGTATAGTGACTTTTGAATCGCCCTGTTTAATTTAATTTCAAAATCAGGACTCAAATATAGCAGCGGAAATTACATACTAAATTCTAAAATTAAATCAAAATTGCAAACGGCACAGATGATATTTTTACATCCACTCATAGATTTGACAGAAATGGACAAGCAATGGAACACAGGTATACGCAATGAATTAAAAATTCAAAAAATATAGTTAAAGAAATTCAGAATTATTAAAACAATTGGTTAAGACATGTCCAAAGAACGGATCCATCCACTTTCCTAAATCAGCAATGGAGTGCCAACCTAAAGGACTTCGAGATACAGGAAGACCAAAATTAAGTTTGACTGTCCAACCACATCTTGAGATATCATAGCAACAGCTTCTTACGATCTAAACGTAATAATTTAATGATGATGATGAACATTTATTCATTTACTGTCTTAAATACATAAATACAGTAGCCTACATAAAAACTCAATTAGAAATATTTGAAATGCATTAAAATACAAGTATAATAACCACTGGTTTTATTATTGGATATTTTTCTTCTGATGATACTGGGAAAACTATATTGTCAAGTTTATGACGAGTCGGTACGTGCAGACACAGTTTTCAAGTGAAGATGTAAAACGTTTATAGCTGCTTCACTCCGAGGATTCATCTTGCTTCTTAAACTAAACTCACTAAAGTTTTCATTTCCTCTAAAAACTACACAATACGCTGATACAGTCGTTTGCAATCCAAATACGTTACCACGTACCAGCACGGAATTAAATCTACATTGACAAGTCAGAAATATACGTCTTTATTTCCTTTAATAAAAGAATTCATTGCAGTTGTAAAGAGAAACATAATTCCACGCCATTTACTTTTGTACAAGAGCATGTAATCAAATATTTGTAAGATGAAGAGGACGAATAACTCATTTGTATTAATTAGCTATTAGTATATGCTGACGATCTTGTTATTCCGCTTTATAAGTATAAAATGTTCCACAAAAGGCTCTTAACCTGGTCCATGTTAAACAGAGCAGACTATAAAATAATTAATTACACTGAGCAACAAAAAAAATTGTCTCAGAAAGAAAAATACTTGATTCTGATAGTATTTTTTCTACTGAATTCAAATATTGTATCGGGTTTTCTCCATCACGCAAGGTTTCCGAGAGACAGGAATTTATAATTTCAAACACTTTAATATTTTCTACATTCGTAACTACACAATATTCGAACATTCGGACTCACCTAGAAAGTAAGGAATGACGATTTTCTGCTATATTCCGCCTGTGGAGCATCCCTCTTGATGGTCCAACAATAATCGGCCAGCATATTAGCATTCCATTTGCCTTGATATCACTTTCATAGCTGAAATCTCCTGATGAAAGTGTTCCCCGTTTTATTTTCAATGGACAAATGGACGAAGAAACATTGATACAAACAAAAACTAAACAAATAATAAGCACATGCGAAATGAAATGTTAAGAACTATTCCGGGGAAAACATTATTTCATAAAATACACAACACAGAAATTAGGGACAAATGCCATATTGAAGACATAACCAAATTTATTATAGATAGACGAAACTATTGGAAGGGTCATATAGAAAGAATGGAAGAAAACCGACTTGCAAAACGAGCTAAAGAAGATAGACCAATGGACTGGAGAAGACCAAGAGGAAGACCAGCAAGAAATGGATAGACAGTGAATGCACATCCAATACGTCTTCCTCCGAGGAATGATTTTGGAAATAAACAGGATGAAAATCCAACAAATTAAGTTTAAGAAGAAGAAGAAGAAGAGAAATAAAAAAACTGTGGGTGATGGAGAAATGCCGAATACATATTTGAAAACACGATAAAACTGCATTAAGTACAACTATTGGTACTCATGAGACAAAAATCATGTTGACCAGTGTTACCTTCATATGGATCATTCGTGTCAGGCGCGTCCACGACGCGTAGGTGGGCATCTGAGGTGGGTAAGTTCTGAAAAGGGCCCAGTATCTCGGAGTATATCGAGATTCCCTGTACAGGGTAACGTGTGAAAACTGCAACGGTCAGAGAGAAGACGTGAGACTGTATAATTACCATAACGGCTCAAAGAGCAGAGGTAGCAACCCTCTTTGTAGGGGTTAATAAACAAAGAAGCTAGGATAAGAGCTTGGGATATGACAGCCCCATCACTGTAATCACACTTCGCAGCGTCAGTTACGTCTCCAGGGGACATTTTACTTACTCAGATTCTCAAATGTACACGCCGGACTAATACCTTGTTTTATATTATTAGGGCATTCGGTAAGCAATGGCAATACTGCTATAACATCATAAAACTTTGATTTAGGTTAATTTTTACATTACGAGCTTCAATTATAGTCTCCTGTCACGTCACGTATACGTGGCCAAAAACTTGGATGACGGCGCTTTCCATCTGCAGCACCATTTCTGGACGTTTCTCTCATCTGATCGATCTAGAGCTTTCTGGATATAAACTCTTGATTGAAATCGAATACCTTGTAGATGTTCTTTGATCTTTAAGAATAATTTATAGTCACAAGGGCTCATGTCCGGTGAATTTGGCGGATGTTCGAGTACTTCTCAATTCCATCTTCTAAACAAATTCTCCTGGACGTCTATTTAGGCGATATTACTTACTAAATGTGAGAAACCTTGAGTCACGAAGTGTCTCGTGAATTTATCGACGATTTGGAAATAGCTTGTGACATTACTTAAGATAAGCGTTCCTTTAGTGATCCAGTCTAGTAACTCCTAACGGTGATTGTAATAAGCGGATTTGACTTACTCTAAGTTTATTAGAATTTATTTTATTTAATATCCAAATTTCATTTCTGTATTTTAGAGCAGCTATTGATGTAATGTTCTGTAATCTTAGTTTCGTATCTGTCATCATCTCTTTACCGAAATGTCTTACTACCCCTTCATTTTTATATATTTTTGTAATGCAAATGCACTTCCTAAGTATGAGAAATGAGACACTTTTTCTATAATTTTTACCATCAATCTCAATTTTCACCCGTTGTATGTTTTTTCCAACAATCAAACGACTAAACCTAAATACGTTGTTACTAATACGTAGATTGTTTTACATAGATATTTTAATTCTTTCGTAGATTATTTTAATTATTCCATATAAAAACAGTTGGTGAAATATAAAGCATTTAGACATATTATATTTCAGGATAGAATTTTGACTTATGGCAGGAACAAAGTAGTCAAGGTTGACTGTAAATCTCTGCATTTAGACTATAGGAATGTTAATACAGTTAGTTATAGCTGTGGTGCAGAAGCTTAGTATATAAACCTTGCAAAATAGGGGACTCGTGTCTGTTGAAGCAGTGAGCTGATGGGTAAGTCTGCATACCATTTTTCTTAATACAATTTGCCTAGTACAATAAAAAATGGAGTCTAGTATCTTAAATAGTTTAATGCTAGTTTCAGAGGTGCAAACTATATTTCAAAGTGTAAGTATTAGTATATATTTATTAGAATGTAAATTAGGGTAGATTCATAACCCCATGTCTCCCTCTCTTGAAACTCAAGAAAGTTCGAATGTAGGTTTTCTTAATATAAGCTTAGATTAGTTATTTAGGGTTAGAATTACTTAAGGTTATTGTAATCATTATATTCTAGAAATAAAATAGTTAAATTAAGAATCCATTTATTTATGTTCGAAAACACGTATACCCTTATAACTAATACATCCACATACCAACGCTCGGCTAGAATCTCATGCTACCAAAAATCCATGTCCCAAAGGTCCTTTAAGCCCTAAGAAAGCCAACAATTCGTAACATAAGTTGATAAGAAAATATAGATAGCACCTACGTAAGCAAATTTTGATATGTTTGAAATGGTTTGTTCAGCCCTGATGCGTTGTATCTATTGAGGTTCATGGATACAGCACAAGTTTGAAAGTCTGCTCCACTGTATTACACGGTCAACCGAACGTGAAATAACCAAACTTTGTTTCACAATTCTGTTGTGTTCGCCAACCTTAGCGATAACATGAGACAGGCTTCCTGTATCATACATGTTCATCGCGTTATTTAGTATCACATAAAATATAAAATTGCCTTGAGTTCCGTGATTTTTACCACAAATATGTAAGTGGATAGGAAATCTGATAAGAGTTCCTCAGTATTTTGTAACAAAACACTGAAAACTCTTTTTTCGGAAAATGTATTCATTCTCATTACGGATAGACAGTAGCTTGATTCGTTTTCCTTTTAATCTGACCGGCTTATCTCTATTAGGTTTGGAATGCAGGCTTTCGCACCGGTAATCATGGTAATAAAAGATTCCGGGCTATGTGGCCGTGGTCTATAACTGGCGTTTCTTCCAGACGTTTCTCCCTCAACTGCGGAGGGCATCTTCAGTGGCGAGCGCTTACAGCTGTTGTTTCCCTGTCGTAGACTCGACTGCGAAGTCGAAGTCGAGTCTACGACAGGGAAACAACAGCTGTAAGCGCTCGCCACTGAAGATGCCCTCCGCAGTTGAGGGAGAAACGTCTGGAAGAAACGCCAGTTATAGACCACGGCCACATAGCCCGGAATCTTTTATTACTCACTCTATTAGGTTTTTTAGCATTGCAATTTTTTTTCTGATGGGAGGGAGTTGGCCTACCGCATCAATCCCCAACCTGGAGGACCAGGGACTTTTCAGGTGTCCATCCTTAGATCAGTTGCTTTCACTACAGCTAAGAGCCTGATCTGCCCTTTAGGAAGAATTTGTCAGAAAAGATAAGACGAAATTTTGCCCTCGGTCTCGAATACTCTAATATCATCGGGGTCGGAAAACAACAAGTGTTCAGTCGAGAGAGACTGGATAGGAAAGATAAAAAAAGAGATATGTTATGGAAGTGGAAGTAATACCATATCGGTCAATATCTCACCATGCCGACCAGTGCAATTGGTGAGTAGCCCATCCCGTCCGTTCACCACATAAGTTATACGTATAACTTATATGGTTACTAACAGCTGCACCACGTGAAGGTGGGATGGAAACCTGAAGGAAGACGAGGGAGGGGAAGACCTAAAACCTCTTGAAGTCAGGGAATAATATGTTTATACATGAAGGGGAAACATCTACAACCAGGAGATTGGATGGACCGACAAAATTGGCTATTAGGAATCGGACGATGTCAAAGACATTAATCAACCCATGATCTATCTATCTATCTATCAATCCAAGGATAGACAGTTATGAAGTGAGATAAAATTATACTCACAATAAAAAAGAATATATCTGACTGTCATTGGGCCTACTTGATATTACTACAGTTTGTTTTCTTAATTAATGTTATTTCTTCTTATAGGTGTCATTAATGGACAAAGACTGCAACGAGTTCATAATGCTTGTAAAATCAAAGGTAAAGTGACCCCACTACAGGCCTTAGGAAGCCCTCGGGGTAGTAGGAGTTAAGGCTCCTTTTTCTAGACAGTCGGCACTTAATGTCGGCCGGGCTATCAACCTGCGTGACGGCCGCCTTTACCCCTAGAACATGTGACCGGTACTTATTTCCGTTAGAGGCTGTTTCGACCCCAGGGCCATAGTGCCGCCAGAAAGTTTGGGTCATTTTAAAAATCCTGACCCACCGGAATTCGAACCCTCGGCCTTCCGGCTTATAGCGTAGATGCCTTAACCACTACGCTATGGCGTGCCCCCTCATAAGTGTTTTACAGAATCTCGGAAATTAAAAACCTCACTATCGCTCGGTTTTTGAACATTTTCCTCGCTTCTGTAAAAACCTCTTCCCAACCTCGCATCGTAACATACTATTTTAGTACATAAAATCCTGACTAATAAATTATAAGTGAGAAAATACCAGGAAAAGCCATCACTTAAGATAATTGTCCCACTCAGAGATCTAATCCGTGCCACTGCGTACGACCCAGGGTCACTACCTAGAGACCACACCAGTTGACGTACATTCTGTATAAATATATGCATACAGGGCATCCGGAAATTCCCATTAAAAACTTCTATGACTTGTAGAAGGAAATGTGTAGATAACGTTTTTAAAAAGAATATTTGTCCTGAAGCGTTTAAATCTCCCACGCCTACCTATGATAAATCGATAATAATTTTATGACTTATAACTCATTTACTTACATGTACTTAACCCAACATTAACTGAATAACGTCAAAGATGAAGGTAAAAATTAAGACATTTCACTTGTCACTCTAAGAATAAGATTGAGCAAGTTTATCAGAACAAAATTTGTGGGTACAATGGTGTGAACGAGTTTGGTGGTCGCCATAATTGTAGTGGATAAGTACTAACCACAATGTTAATCAGAGTGGATATGTTTAGAGAGTTTGCGTGTAAGCAATTATTCTTACGATGACAAAGTGAACTTTCTTTATTTTATCCGGGATTTTATCCTCATGGGTTGACTAAAATGTCGGCGATTTTTAAGCCTCATGATCACAGCCTTCGAGCCCGAAAATATATATATATATATATATATACACATATTGTATTGTATTGTAAGCCTATGTTTTCCCTTTACAGAGATTTAGGCGCTCTTCCCCTACAAGGAAGAATTTGAACCATACTAATTTAGTTACACTTGTTTTCGTATAGATGCCATTTTGAGTGGTCCGTGGTCGGCGTTCCGCCTCATACTGACATCTAGGAAACCAAGGTAGTACTAGGACGGGAAAATTCGGTAAATTTTGCTTAGAGACCTTTTCATTCAGGCTTAAGGATTTTTTACGAGCCTTGAAAATCTTCAGACTCGGGACCCACGGCTTAAAGTCTCTCCCGGAGGACTTGCTCCTTGGATTTTTCCGTCCTAAAATATCCATCGATCCCGGCCGGTTTGAACCCGCGACCCTCGGTACCAGAGGCAAGGAGCATAACCACTAGTCCACCGTGGTCGTCATATATATATATATATATATATATATATATATATATATATATATATATTTTAATACGAACTCTGAGAAAGCCTTCAGTCGAGCCGTTCTAAAATCTGGAATGATCACACCTACCCAATTTTTGGTGGAACCGCTACATGTGGTTTACAAAACAAAGCGGCGTTGAAAAGTCGGTACGTACTTGTGTGGTGGAAGAACCAGTTCCAGTATTATTACAGTGTGATGCTATCTGTGAATTTTAAGCATCACAATGCCGCGAAGGAGTTGGAAGACTATCAATTCACAAACCACAGGAACGATTCTTAACGTGAGAGATAATTTGGAAAAAGAGCGTGAGAACCCTGGTAGTAGTACAAGGATAGACTTGTAACATCCTCTGTAAATGTGACGTGTGTCTGTTGTCCCGTAACCTTAGACGACAAGCACTGTTGGTGAAGCAGCTAGTCAGCTGATCAAAAGTCGTCGTATGATTCGCTACTTTTTTTTTTTTTGCGTCTCTACTGTACGTAGGCCAAATATTTCTTATCCAACCTCATCAGGTTGTCTTTCGTGGCATTTGTGGCTTTATCCCGTGCTATTGGCGGACTTGTAATTCATTTCTTAGGTTGCAGCATCGGGAAGGCGGAATTACGTAACCTCGATATATAACGGATCATAAAAGATAATGAAGCGCCACGAGAGTCCTTACCTAAACTTAACTTAAATTCCAGATCATGGGCAACCACAGGAATAATTCCCTTTAAGGAAAAAAATCCATATGATCTTACTGGGAATCCAACCTGTAGTATCATGAACCGTAGTCCGAATCGCTGAACACTAGCCCATGAGAATGGTTAGTAGGTCAAATATACCATTTTAAATTTCAAAACCTGCTTTTTTTTATAGAGAAATGCTATAATGGTGTAGCCCAGTTTTGAGCTTTTTGTTAGGAGTTACGAGACCGAGTTAATTTACTGACGCCTATTTCCTATCGTCATGAATGGTATCTGTTCAGTATATCGACCTAATGATAACACTGGTCAACATGATTTTTGTCTCATTAGTACCAATAGTTCTACTTGATGTAGTTTTTTTTATCGTGTTTTCAAATATGTATTCAGAATTTCTCCATCACCCACAGTTTTTTTTATTTCAATTAATGGATTTAAATAATTAATTTTTTAATAAACTTTTTCGTCCATTTGTCCATCGTAGAATAAAACCAAATGAACTAACTCAGGAGACATCAGCTATGGAAAAGAGATATCAAGGCAAATGGAATCCTAATATGCTGGTCGATTATTGTTGGACCATCAAGAGGGATGCCCTACAGGCGAAATATTGCAGAAAATCGTCATTCCTTACTTTCTAGGTGAGTCCGAATGTTCGAATATTGTTTAGTTACGAATGTAGAAAATATTTAAGCGTTTGAAATTATAAATTCCTCTCTCTCAGAAACCATGCGCGATGGAGAAAAACCGATATCGTATTTGAATTTAGGGGAAAAAATACTATCGGAATCACATATTTTCTTCCTGAGACAAAAAAAAATAGTTTATTTTTTCTTGCTCAGTGTAACATCTATCAGGCAACTAAGATCTTACTATGACGATTAGGTCGGTAAATTCTGCTTCTAGGCCTTCTTAGCCAGATTTAAGAATATTTTACGAGCCTGAAAATCTTCAGACTCGGGACCCACGGCATAAAGTACCTCACGGAAGACTTGCTCCTTGGATTTCCATTCTAAAAATCCATCGACCCCCGCCGGGTTTGAACCCGCGACCCTCTGGACCAGAGGCAAGGAGCATAACCACTAGTTCACCGCGGCGGACTATGAATAGGAAAGGACCCACGAAATAAAACTTTTCTTGAAAAACTCAAATTCAAGGAAAAAATAATGTTACGACTTTGTTGTGGACGGCTGTTCAATTCTATAATTCTTTTTTGAACGATGTTATAGTTTCACAACCTCTGACATAGGCAGGAAAAAATGCTTTATATTTTAGCAAATATTTAGAGGGAATGAAGTGTATATGTTTATTTTATTTCATTTTATAATTTCATTCTGATGAAATATTTTTTTTGTCGATGTTAATGGTAGGGATTTCATTTTTATACAAAACGTATTTCACGCATGATTAACAGTATCCGGACTTTGATAAAATATAGAATTCGTTTTTATCTTTTAATAACCTGATCGGTTTATAAAACTATTGTATTACAAATATGCTAATGGACTACTGTCTGGTTGTATTTATTCTGTAATATCACGAATTTTATATTTTAATGTTTGTACGAATATAATCCCACGTCACAGTGAGGACACGGGTGCTCAATAGCGGGAATTTCTTAAATCGCCAAATTTATTTACACTTATTTACCTACAACTGTCAACGAGTGATACGTGATTAGCACTTTGCCTAAATGAGACATCTAGTAGGCAACTAAGATATTACTTGGTTGGATGCAGCTATGTTAAATTTTGCACAAAGACCTTTAGATATATTCAGACATGATTCTTTGGTCTTTGACGTAATTACAAAAGAATAAAATTAGAACAGTTGAATATGATTATTTTAGAAGAAGCCTCCAAAAAATAAGACAGGATAAAATAAGGAATGAATTCCTTTGGAGAGAAATGAATGTCGCCACATCTGTTGTGAAGAGGATTGAAAATCAAACGCTTAAATGGAATGGCCATGTACAAAGAATGGAAAATGAAAGATGGCCAAAAAATATATACCAATGGTCACCCCCTGGAAGAAATAATCGTGACAGACCGAGATGGAAATGGAAAACCTACGTCAGAACCATAATGGATGATAGGAATTTGAAAGAGAGAGATTGGAATGATAGAGAAAATGGAAACTGAAGACGGCAAACCTATAAGTGGGAGAAAGCCGAAGAAGAAAGAAGAAGGAGATTCTTTTACGAGCCTGAAACCTCTTCAGACTGTAGACCCAAGGCGTAAAGTCCCTCCCGGAGGTTTGGAATTTTTTTAGTTTAAAAATCTATCGACCCCGGCCGGGTTTGAAACAGCGGCCCTCGGGAATAGAGGCAAGAAGTACAACCGTCATACCACCACAACCGAGAATTTTAATGAACTAATCAATAAAATGCCAGTCATAATTTTGAGCTTTATTTTAAAGGACGAACTTCGTTATTTTCGCTTCGTGGTCAGTTTGAGGTAGGCTTTCCTTTGCCGCCCAGGTAGATGCTTGGCCAGTGCGCACGGCTCCACCTACTCGGAGCCCAGGTTCGAATACTGCCGGTTCCAGAAGAGTATTGGTGATGGGCCTTACTGGGATGTTTCGAGTTTTTGTAGGTGATCTCCCGATTCCCGAATTTCATCCCACCAATACTCTTCATTTTCCTTCCTTCTCCCTTTCATGTCATATCATTTTTGATTCATTCATTTCATATCACGCTTTACCTTATTTCAAGGTATAAAATATAGTTTGTTTGGAAAAACAAATTTGGGCAAAAGAATCTTATATACTGAATCTAGGATTTAAAGAGAGATCAGGTCTTGCTTGGTTCAGTTAGGGGCATGGAATTTTTAAAAAATTAGCGACGATCACGATATGCGAATATGTCCAATGTGCGGGAGCTTTGAAGACGAGATACATATATTAGGAAATGTAATGATTTAGAATATTGGAGGCATCAGTTATTACCGGAAAGATTTCTAAATTCAAATCGTGAAAGATTGGCATGCTATGAGTTACTGGTAAACCCAGAAAATTGGATAAACGTGGGTAGATTTCTGGATAAAACGCGGAAAATAAGAACAACACTTATTCAGGAATAAATAAATATGTTAACAAATTGGAATACCATTAATTTTTAATAATTACTAAGTTAATGTGTAATGTAATTGTATTGATATCTAGTTGTAATATTATGTGGTTTTCTTTTTTGTTTTAAGTATATTATTACCTAACATCAACTTATTGTAACGGACTGTTAACAGTACGTACGGCTCACTGCCCGTGCAATCCATATTTGTAAATAACATTGTATATATCTTACGTTTAGTTTAATAAAGTCCTTATGCATATACTAGTTTCTGTGGAAGTCCACAGGTGCTGAAAATATGTGGTTTCGGGATTTAGTGGAGTTAACCCACTAAGATCTCTCTGATGACTACGAACCTGAGCAATAAAGAACGACAGAAGTGTTCATGGGGAGACTTGTAGTCCCCTGTAGCGGCCACGGACACAACCCAAAAACGGGGACTGGCTCTTGGGAGTAGAAACCGATGTCGGATTTGGAAGATTGTTATTGTTGTTTATTTCCAGTCCCGAAGGCTAAAAAATTAAAATGTTATTTTATTTTGTTGTGATTGTTAGTTCAGTTACCATGAAATTTACCTACTGTAGTTAATACTGTGTCAATGAATTTTTGGTAATTTCTTTTGCAAGTTTAATTGAAATTAATGTAAATGTACCGCAAATCAAACATTTAAAACAATCAATTTGGATGTTAGCTAATGTTTTCGGCTTATGTTTACCTAAATGTGGTTATTGTATTCAATTATTCGTTATTCGTAGCAATTGATTTAGTAGAATGTACTAAGTCGCTGGGATAGGTATCCCTATGTGTGTGTTTTAGTCTGAAATGTTTGTTATTAAAAACAATTACAGAGCTAAAATGCAATTAATGTATTCCACAATCTATGTTCCCCCCCATGTGAAAACCTTTCAAGTATGTGTTACGTTTCACATTAAAAATACATGAGTTTTTATTGAAAGCTTTGAAATATATGCTTTATATATCAGCCATATGGGGTGTAAAATCAGTATTAATAACAGTATAATGCAACAGGTGAACAATTTTAATTATTTAGGATGCAACGTATCATACTGCCAGAAGGAAGATAATAATATTAAATTAAATAAATTTTACAGAATAGTGGGTACTATAAGACGGACACTGAAAAATAAAACTTTGAGGAGCACACAACTAAAATTTTACAAAATTATGGCAGTACGTGTCTTAACATATGCAAGTGAAAATTGGACTCTTAACCGTTCAGACAGAAGGAAAATAGAAACTGCAGAAATGAAGTTCCTACGTTCAGTACCGGTGTGACAATTTTGGAGAAAAGAAGTGAGGATATTAGGAAGGACTTAAATATTTTAAATTTAACAAATAGAATTGACAACATGAGAAACAACTGGTATGAACATGTCAAGAGAATGCCTACAGATAGAATCCCTCAGCTGTTACTAAAGTACAAACCAATAGGACATAGAAATGTTGGACGCCCATTTACTAGATGGGAGAATTCATTAAATCCCACTTGATGTGAAAACAGGTAAAAAGGCCTAATTTCATGAAGCACAAGAAGAAGAAGATATATATATATATATATCAGTTAAAGTAAAAAAATTAAAATGTCAAAGTAAGGAATTACAATTGTATAAAGCAAATTAAAAAATAATTATTTAAAAGTATAATTAGAATCTGTATTTGTTTTATCATTCGAAATTTAAAATAAATTTGTTTTATTTTAATTATGCACTGGCACTATCGAGCCCTGACATCCATGGTGTGGACATAAGATCTTCATACATTTCTATCCCAGTTGTGCAATTTACCTTCCTCTAACTTTGTTAATTTTCCCCCGCAGCATTTTTGGCAAACACTTGGCGTTTCCCTCTGGTGTTCCAACAAGGAGTTTCCATGCCCCATCTTCATCAATTTTGTGCCATGTGCCCTGTTCATAGCAATCTACGAGACATTACTGTTCTTATTTTATCTGGTTTCCTATAAGTTCTGTTTCCAGTTTACTCCATTCAAAAGTTATTCTCCCTTTGTTTCGACTATTTTGTGAAGACTTTATTCAGAAATACCCCTAATATTTTCTCCTCTATTAAAGTAAGATACTATATTTCACACCCTTATAACGTAACTAGTCCACCGCTGTGATCTCGAGGTAGCGTGCTGCCTTGTCACACAGCGAGCCCGGGTTCGATCCCCGGTCGGGGCAGTTTTCCTGGGTGAGGTTTTTTATCGGGGTTTTCGTCACCTGTAAGACAAATGTCAGGAAAACTTTAAGGCACAAACGGTCCCCGAAATCATATGGTCATCATCATCATCATCATTCTTATCATTATCATAATCTTTCACCGGTGTGGAAAACAACGGGAAGCTACCACACCTACAATTCCCTAGTAAAGCTGCAAGCATAGCATGAAAATGCTATGATATAATCTACTTCCCTCAAATCAAAGTTAATGTTGTTCTCCCATCTCATTCTTGGTCTATCAACGGGGCGTTTTCCCTCTGGCTTTCCTACAAGAAGCTTCCATGCACGTCTTTCATTCCCCATACACGCAACATGTCCTGCCCATCGCAGTCTACGAAACTTAACTCTTCTTATTATATCTGGCTTCTTTATATTAACAAAAAGAATATATATATATGCAGATTTTGCTTTTTATTGACATGTAGACCATTCTCGATTTTCTAAATTAGCACTGCAGTACCAACCTAAAGGACTTCGAGATACAGGAAGACCAAAATTAAATTGGATTGACCAACCACATCTTGAAATCTCAAACTAGCTAAACCTAAATACATTCACGATGATGATGAAGATGAGGTGTGAGAATTCTGCAACGAGCTAAGTGTTAGTTGTTTCGAAAATTGATACAGAATGGTCCCTTGGGGACACTAAAGTTATCGGCAGTAATTAAGCTCCCAATAAATAGACTCATAATGACAGTCATCTTTAATGGTAAAGTTAACCGGTTTGTCGTATCAGAGTAAAGTGGACTTAACGCCCGTGCACTTGTGATTAACTAGTGATGTCATCTCTGCTAAACACACATCCATCTCAGCAGCTCGAATTGCTGAATATGACGCGAGTTTGTTGTCAAGAATGCGATCAATGATTATGGAGGTCATGACCACGAATCCGAACAGCCATTATTTAATATTCATATCAATCAACATGCGAAAAAATAAATTGTAAAATTAAGTCAACACGGGATTCATCAAACTGGTGAATTTGTTAAACCTACCCATTACTGTGTATGTTTTAATTAAATCATTCAATTCAGAAGATAATTTTCAAACAAAATAGCATAATCCATTCACTCACAACAGGAATAGTATTTATTAATCAAGTAATCAATTGAATTGGTGTTTACTTGATGAAAATCCATTACTTATTTAATCAAATAAAGATAAAACTTACAGTTTTATTTGATTTCCATATTTAATAAAATATAATTTATCATGTCTGAAGAAGGTATAAAGTACCGAAACAACTGTAACTAAATATATTTTAATAAATATGAAAATCACATAAAACTGTAAGTTTTATTTTTATTTAATTAAATAAGGAAAAGTATTTCATAATGCTACATTTATATGAAATGTCCGTCACGCGGAGGACCGGTAAAACAAAGCGATTTACTCAGCAAATGTAATATTTATTCAGATTTTTCAAACTAACTCACTGGCACTATCGAACCCGTAGGCGCATGGTCGCGCGGACGATTCCCGTACAAATTCCCGATTCCTCTTTCCCGAATATCCATTTTGCCGAAGTATGTTTCTCCCGAAATCATATTTCCCGAATCTGAATTCCCTACTTTCATTCCCTGAATTAAAATTTAAATACTTGTGTTTTCCCGAAATACATTTTTTCTGAATTAAAAATTAAATTAATACTGCTTATCGATACTAAATAAATTTATTTCAATTAATATAATTTTAATGTTATTTTAAATAAGTGGACACTGGTTAGGCACTTTGAGCACTTCCAGATTATTTGATGATTCAGAAGTAATTGTTATCGGTGAATATTCTCTCATTCGTATTTAGTTACAGTCTCCATATATTTTGGTGACGATCACTGCGACTTGCAAAGATCATCTTCATGATGAAATAAAATCTAAAATAGGCACTTCTAGCAAATGGCTATACCGAATATGCAGTGAAAAGAGTGTTTAAGTGAGCACGAAATGCACCAAGCACATCGGAGAAGAAACAACAGACCTTAGGCAATGCCTTCTTACCTTATGTAGAAGGCACTACCGATAAAATAAGCCGGGTGCTACAAACAACATCAGATAAAACTGCATTCTGCTCAGAAAACACCATTTCCAACTTACTCATGTGTGCTAAAAATAAAATACCCCTAGAATCACAAGGCATCTATGAAATCACTTGCACCTCATATGAACAAATAAATATAGGACTACCTACAGAACGAATTTCCTACCGAATACAAGAACAAAGTGCTGAAATAAATCGTCAAGAACCTACTTCAACTCTGGTGCAACATATGAAACGACGGATCACAAGATCTACCTCACAGGATCTAGAACTTTGGCTAAAACAGATCATGAAACATCAAGAATCTACAGGGAAACAGTAGAAATTGAGAAAAAAGTCTATTCTATGAACACCCGAGATGATGCTCAAGATAGCATTTAAATGGAAAACTGTTGTCCTGCCTAGCATGTCATCCCTAGAACAGCGTAGAAGATGTAGAGAAAACTACGGTTGGGTAACATTGAGTGTGGTCGACCCTAGGATGGGCGTACGGCTTCCGAAACGGACCACAATGAAAACTCAATATGTTTAACTACATCTAAAACGTACACACAGTGAAAACTTAAACGTGTTTAATTTTATAAGATCTAAACCACTGACTCGAACCTATCATTCCTTGATAATGGTAAGTGGGATCAAGCCGAAATGATTGAATCAGTGGCCAGAGGCCGATCTCGAATCCATTACGCGGAAAATCCAGCAAAACGTCTCTTACTATACTTATATCCGCGAAAATCTACAATATAACATGCGCGCATTATTTTCACAATAATTTCTCCCTGTTCACTAGATAATATCGGTGAAAATCTATTTAAAAAATGAAAACATTTTTCTTATAATAACATATATAGCTTCATTTCTTCAGGATTCGCTAATATGAGACATTATACGCTTTTCTGTATTAATTTCATGTCTAATTACAATATACTGAATTTGTATCTGATATCACTGGTCAACATGATATTTGTCTCATGAATACCAGTGGTTGTACTTAATGCAGTTTTTTTTATCGTGTTTTCAATATGTATTCGGAATTTCCTCTTCACCCACAGTTTTTTTTATTTTAATTTAAATTACTGGATTTAAATATTTTTTTTAATAAACTTTTTCGTCCATTTTTCCATTGTAAAATAAAACCAAATGAGCTAACTCAATTGGTTTTAATCTATGGAAAGAGATATCAAGGCAAATGGAATCCTAATATGCTGGCCGATTATTGTTGGACCATCAAGAGAAATGCTCCATAGGCAAAATATAGCAGAAAATCGCCATTTCTTACTTTCTAGGTGAGTCTGAACGTTCGAATATTGTGTAGTTATGTATGTAGGAAAATATTAAAGTGTTTGGAATTATAAATGCCTGTCTCTCGAAAACCTTCATGATGGAGTAAACCGATATCATATTTGAATTCAGCAGAAAAAATACTATCAGAATCACAATTTTTCTTTCTGAGATAAAAAAAAAGTTTCTGTTTTGTTGCTGCTCAGTGTATTTGCTACACGTTATATAACATAATGGTAAAAACCAATCACAGCTATTTGAGTAATTTTACAGATTCAGAAAAATTAGACAATAGACATATCAGTATCATTTTGGTAGAATTACAAATTGACTGAAGTATGGAATTCAATACAAAGTCGGCAAATATACGAATTATCAATATTATTTTCATTTGAGTAACTTTTCGTTTATTCCTCTTCCATTTATATCCAATACCATACAAAAAGGATAAAAACACTGAGGATAGAATGAAGTTTTGTAAAACTGAGTTTCCACTTCACTTTGTTTATGATTTAAAATATCAATACTCCAATTTCGGTTATATATTCAGTGCGGGATGAAAAAGTGGACTATAATTGCATGCAAACAAGCAATATGTAGCGCTCTCCAAATCTATATATGTACTGCTATTTCAAAATCACACAGCATGGCGAGATTTCAGGAATGAAAATATTCACACACACACTTCTCTCAACATAACACTATTAATTCTAGTAAGTTTCAAAGGAATGTTTCTATTGATGTTGTTCTCATATTACGATGCGAGGTTGGGAAGTGGTTTTTACAAAAGCGAGGTTTTTTAATTTCGAGATTCCTGTATGATTCACATATGTGCGTTGTACATTATTTTTGCGCGATGGTGTTTTCAAAATAAAAATAATATAAAATAATAACATCTGTGTTGGAAATATTTGCGTTCATTATAAACTAATCCAAGGAGCAAGTCCTCGGGAGGGACTTTAAGCCGTGGGTCCCGAGTCTGAAGATTTCAGGCTCGTAAAAAATCCTTAAGCCTGAATGAAAAGGCCTCTAAGCATAATTTACCGAATTTTCCCGTCCTAGTACTAACCTTGGTTTCCTAGATGTCAGTATGAGGCGGAACGCTGACCACGTACCACTCAAAATGACATCTATACACAAAACAAGTGTAACTAAATATAATGGTTCAAATTCTTCTCTGCAGGGGGAGAGCCCCTAAATCTGTGTAAAGGAAAACATAGGCTTACAACACAATACAACAATATAAACTAATCCTTGATGCTGATGATGATAAACTATTGACTGACGTTAAGAGTGTGGGCAATGTTTATTAGTTGAAACTACAGCATGCCAATCAGTAATGGCGGCAAGTACGTATTTATTGTTTTATATTGTTTTCAAATAAAGTTCAGTTCATTTAAAATACTGTGATTTTGTTTCTTGAATGTATATTAACACTACCTTTTGGATATATTTTGTATATACATTGTACATAGTATTACATAGATGGAGTGTTTTTACTTCCCACACGTGGTTTGTAATATGTAATATAAAAGTATACAGTGCAGCCACTGATTCTCCGGCCTTAACGTTTCACGACAGTGTTGCCGATATGGATATTCAGTGGGAGTGGCCGCTTTATGTATGCGGTTTGCAGACATACAGCTGACAACATCTCAGCAATTTCAAACCTTACTAGCGCGCTATAGCTGCGTCAAGAGCAGTGATTGGTTGTGGCAAATATTCACTCCTACTACAAACCATTTTCTTATTGGCAGTAGAGGGCGAGTTCTCCTCTCCCTTTACCCTCGTACAACCTAAACTTCAGAGCCGGAGAAACGGCGGCTCGGGTATAGTTATTTAGGTTACAGTATAGTTATTTGGGTTGACAACCCCGAAATGTAGAAGTTGAACTTTCAATCATGGTCGCCATTGCTGTAAGTACGACAAAACGCACTATCGCGCGAAAATATATTTTTTTTGTATTTTGTTACAAACCTTCCTCGTAAATTGCCATAACGAAATCATTATACAGGACGAATGCTGTGCACAAATAAATTAAATATAAGCTTAATGCTGGGAATGTATGATATTGTGCACTACTGGAACTCGTGTCGTCCCAACTCCTCTCAAAAACATTAAACTGAAAATATATAAAAACTGTTTAATCTCCCAGTTATATCATATGCATGTGAAACAAGGACTCTTACTTTAAAGGAGAAGAAAATATTACGAAATTTGAGAATAAAATTGTTAGCAAACATTTTGGATCAAAGAGAGATGAACAGACAGGTGAATGGAGAAGACTACATAACATTGAGCAACATTATATTTATGGGAAATCTATTATAAGTAGAACACTTAAGTATCAAATACTGCGATAAGCAGGGCATGTGTCAAGAGGAACATGGAAAATTCGTGTAGGTAAACCATAGGGAAAGGGCCAGAGGTAGTCCAAGAATCAGGTGGGAGAATAACATTAACCATGATATGAGGGAGAAAATTATAGAAGGGTTGATTGGAAAACATTAGTTCAGGATAGGGATGTATGGATATCTTATGTTAGCTCAGGTAGGCCATGAGAGGTTTGACAGTGCCTGTGAGTTAATGATAATTATAATATTAATAATAATTTTATGTTTAATATAGCAGGTTTCACAATGTTTCTCATAATCTTTCTGCGTCCAATTAATCTATTTTCATTCTTCTCCACATATCTATGTTATTCCATTCTCCAGCATTCAATCCATTTCCTCTAATACTGTTCAAAACACCATCAACCAACGTAATGTTTGGCCGTCCTCTTCTTCTTCTACCAAGTGGCACCCAATCTAGTATTCTTCTTGACAATGTGTCACCTGCCATTCTTTTTACATGATCATCATTTTAATTGCTTGTTTTTTTATTCGTAAATCCACAATTGAAGTTGAACATTCGTATTTTGTTTAATTACACTGTTTCTTGCTTTAACTATTCTACAAATTCTATTTGAACATGTCCATAATAATAATAATAAATAATAATAATAATAATAATAATAATAATAATAATAATAATAATAATAATATTATTATTATTATTATTATTATTATTATTATTATTATTATTATTATTATTATTTTTAGGAATTTCTCTACAATACTATAGTTTTCCTACAAACCATTGTAAATTTTACTCCTCCATAAATCCCTATTCTCAGCATCACTCTCTGTTAATCCTCTCGACACAATTATTCTATGCACTTCTTGAATCCACTATTCTTTTGTTCTCCCCATTATTCTGTTGCCCTTCGCTTCAAAATTTAATATCATCTTAGGTGTCCTGTCATCTGACATCCTCTTCACGTGGCCAAACCATTTCAGTCTTCTTTCTTAAATAACACATAGAACCCCTTTTGAATAACCATTATATCTCTGATTTTCGTATTTCTAATTTTGTTCCTTTTCTTAATTTCTAGAAGCTCCTCCAAAAGTCAATCTTTGTCACCAGTAATTTGTGTGCTTGGTCTCTACTTAATTTCCACGTTTCGAGAATAATAATAATAATAATAATAATAATAATAATAATAATAATAAAATTATAATATTTATTTATTTATCTGTAAAAAAATGGTTACAATGTAAAAAATCATCCTGTGTCCAAAGCGTTTTAAATTTTTATTTCTTTCTCCGTTCTTCTAAATCTTCTCATTCCAATTCTTCCAGACCTATCTCCCTCATACCTTTTTGATATAAGCCATCCACTTAAATCTAGGTCGACACATCTTTCCTTTCCCAGGTGGAATCTATTCCAAAGCTTTTCTGGGTAATCTCGTCTCTGGCATTCTACGTATTATGACCATACCATTCTACCTATCTGTATCTCACGAAATCTAATATTGAATTTTGAACTTTCATTTGCTGTCTGGTGATTGTGTTTGTTTGTTTTTTTTTTTCAATTTAGAATGTCTAGTTGAGCGTCTAAAACACGATTTCAGTAGACATAAGTTTTAAACTCAATTTTTATTGAACTGCCAAGTTTCTGCACCGTATATTAGCGTGCTTCTAATTATGGATTTATAGGCCTACATTTGTAATTTGGTATATATTCTTATGTTTTTATCCTACAAAACTAGTTTAATATTGTTACTACCGATTTGCCTTTTTTGAATTCTATATTTTACGTCATTTTCTTACAACAATACGTACTACTACTTATAATAATATAATAATAATAATAATATAATAATAATAATAATAATAATAATAATAATATTGTTAATATTATTATTAATCATATATCATATCATTATTATTATTATATATTAATTATTATTATTATTATTATTATTATTATTATTATTATTATTATTATATATTATTATTATTATTATTATTATGTGTAAGGATGTGTCCGAATGTAAAGCAATGTATTGTAATAAAGACATCAATAAATTACAGAAGCCAGAACATAATTGTCTGCACACAGATGTGAAGTAATTAGAGATGTGGATGTCGCGGTAAAAGCTGCGTCTTTGGAATAATCAGTTAATTTAAATGCCACTACTTTGCGGCGTAACTCAATTCCTCACAATTTGTACTAATTCCGAATTCCTAAATCCATCAGATCCTGCTCCGCTCCTGTACGTGACAACTGTGTTCAACCCCTTCCTCGTTCATATTCTTACGTCTTAACCAGGGAATGCCATCAAACTGTCTGCTTACCTTGCAATATTATATATCAAACTCTGTTAACGAAAATCTATGTATCTATTAATGTGACTTTAATTAAAATATTAACTAATGCCCGGCGTGCAATGTTACCCCTAAATAATCTTATTTTATTTATTTTATAGATGAATTATATATTGATGGGGTAAAGATAAAGAAGAGCGATAGTTTCTGTTATTTGGGATCAATTATAGAGAAAGATGGAACATCAAACAAAGAAATAGCAAAAAAGATTAGTAAGGAAGAACAACCATAGAAATTTTAAACTGTAAACTATGAAGTAAAAACATAATTAACGGAACAAAACAACTAATTATAAATCCATCCTAGAAAGTATAATGTTATATGGATCGGAAGTCTGGACAATGACACAACAACATGTCAACAGAATAACTTCAGTTGTTATTGATTTTTGGAGAAGAGCTACCAGAAAATCTAGAATGGAAAAAATTAGAAATAGAAAAATTAGAAAATGAATGAATGCAGAAAGAAATATGGTGGATGAGATTGAATACAGAAGGCTAAAATGGTATGGACATGCAAGAAGAATGCAGGATGGAATAGCACCAATGGCCGTCTACGCATGGAAAATTGAAAGAAGGACCAGAAAAGGAAGACAAGAACAACCTGGAAGAACAACATTCAAAATTCAATGTGGAAACTTGGTGTAACAGATGAAGACACAGAGGACAGATAACGATGGATAACTTTAACTAAGGGAAATTTTGTGAATGTTTGTTGCAAACTGATAGTCTATAAGTTCGTTGTCATTTATATTTATTTTTTTTTTTTTAGTTCATGTTAATTACTAAGATTGGTTGGAGAAAACCCTCAATGATGAGGAAAATTCTCAAAATAAAAAATATATATGTTTACTTCTAAACACAAATAATAGTTACATACGCAACGAGGGAAGTAAGTAGTACATTACTAGTCGAGGACATGTATAAGCCCGAGCTTTAGCGAGAGCTAGCAATTAAGTTCGAGACTACTAAATGAACTTACTTCCCCGATTGCATGTATATAATTTTGTTCACTCCTATTCTAATAATTGAGTTTAATTTTTATATTTCGTGTGAATTTATATACTATATTGGTTTGAAGAGTTCAATGTTTCATAGCATAGTTGATAAAACAACTACAATTGTTATTGTTGTCTGAATTAGTGGAAGACATTTTAAATAACAGTTTCAGACTACATATTAATTACAGTTATAATTAATTGTGGTTAATGTTAATAATTGTAACAACTGTTCAGTCACTATAAATTTGAATTATCAAATTTATAAATAAGTGTGATACAAAAAATTGTATTGTAAAATTCAATACAATTTTAAGTAGGTACATTTTTACATTGTTAATTAAGTCAATTACTGTTCTTCCCTAGGAAAGTAAGTTGAGCTATTACATGTCATTGTCAATGGATAACAAGGTATCTTTGATAAATTCAACTTATATCCCTAAAAAACAGAATGATAACATTGAGCAACAAAAAATAAACTTTGTTTTGTCTTAGAAAGGAAATTATGTGATTCTGATAGTATTTTTTTCTCTCCTGAATTCAAATATGATATCAGTTTTTCTCCATCACGCAAGGTTTCAGAGAGACAGGAATTTATAATTTCAAACACTTTAATATTTTCGTAACTACAAAAATATTCGAACATTCGGACTCACCTATTATGAAATGAAGATTTTGTGCTATATTTCGTCTGTGGAGCATCTCTCTTGATGGCCCAACAATAATCGCCATCATATTAGAATTCCATATGCCTTGATATCACTTTTCCATAGCTGAAATCTCCTGATGAAAGTGTTCCCCGTGCTCATTGCGCCAAGATTTTCCGGGAAGAAATCTAGGATTAAAAAATTAAGTATTTAAATGCATTAATTGAAATTGAAATAAAAAATGTGGGTGATGGAGAAATTCCGAATACATATTTGAAAACACGATAAAAAGACAACATTAAGTACAACTATTGGTACTCATGAGACAAAAATCGTGTTGACCAGTGTAATTAGGACATTATTAGTATATATGCGAACAAATATAATTAAAAACGTGTATATTACTAGTAATTATTTTTATATAACACGTATGCCTGAAGATTAAATAGATTTATAAGAAGATAAACAATATTCGTAGCTTTTCCATTGCTACAATCAATTTTTATTTTCGGATTTTAGATAATATCCCACTTCTAATGCTCGTATGTTTCTGTTATTTTGAAAATATGTACCTCGGTTTATTTTAATAACACATACTCAGCTTCATTGTGAGGTCTCGAAAATTGCCACCACCAGACCGATTTTTATTTTTTCGTTTCTGGTGAACTCCTACAGCTAATGTTTTAGAGCATAATATATGTCGGCTGAACACTTGCCGTACGTGAAAATCAGTATGTGCAAATCTACATAAAAATCGATTGGGTGGTTTAGAAGTCTACAAAGGACAAAGAAAAATATGTTTATATATACATATATTCGAGTAAACCACCACTTTTAATGATCGGATTTCACTGATTTTATATAATATCTACCTCGGTTTATTTTAATAGCAAATACTGAGTTTTGTTGTCAAATATCGAAAATTACGACCGCTACAGCATTTTTAAGACTCCTACACCTGATCGTTTTAGAGCATAATAGATAGCGGTTGAAAATTCCCGGACCTGAAAACCTGTGTGTACAAATTTTCATAAAATTCGGTTAAGTTATTTAGACGTCTACAAGGACATACAAAGAAACATTAATAAATAAATAAATAAATAAATATATATATATATATATATATATATATATATATAGACATTGAAACAAAAGGATATACAGAGACTTAGATCTGCTGAAATGAGATACCTTCGGAGGACTGCAGGATACACATTACTAGATCACAAAAAAAAAATGAAGACATCTTAGAAGAATTACACATGGAACCTTTAGAAAACAAAATTTCTGATTATAAGTCAAGATGGATGCAACATGTTCATCAAATGGATGATCACAGAATACCCAAACAAATGTTAAGATATCAACCTGCAGGAAGAAGAAGACCAGGACGTCCACTCAAAAGACTTCTGGATGGTGTTTCTCTTGAGGCCGAACAGGTCAACAAATGGCCTAAATTCGTGAATGTACTATGATGATGTATATATATATATATATATATATATATGACCATGGAAGTAATACGTAAGTATACAAGGTAAAATTAAAATATAAGTGTATGTATTTCAAGTACGAATTCCTTGGGCGGAATACAAGAAAAGATTCAAGAACGATTTGATGTCAATATATGATTTTCTTTAAAATCAATATTTCTCCCTAAACTTTAAATTTTGTGATAAAAAACTCCTACTTTTTAATATTGTGAATTGGTCAGAGTATTATTTTGCAGTGACATAATCTCCAACAAATACATTGAATGTAACATATATTGAACAGATTCCTTCGAATGAAACATTTGTTAATCGTGTTACAATACATGCGTTTTTAAATAATGATTTTATTGAGTTGTTTGTTGAAAATATAAGTTAATGACCTATAATATTGGTTATAACATACAGTTTGATGCGTTTATTTTTTATTTTTCCACTAGGGTGCATTCTTACAATATTGCGATCCTATTTGACAATAAATAATATGATAAATTTGCAGTGAATAAACAAATGAAACATAACCACACATTTCTTATTTATTTTCAAACTTCGCCGTTTACATTAATATATAAATATTTTAAGGTAAATATTTTAAATAATGTTTATTGAGTAAGCAGCTTAATTTTATTCGTTAAATAGTCCTAGCATATGCCACTCTTGGTTTCCAAATCAGTCGTGACATTAACTAACTCTAACTCACTGGCACTATTGAACCCGTAGATTTATAGACGCGCGGACATAAGCTCTCCATATATTCCTATCCTGAGCCAATGTTTTCCAATCATCCGTGTATAATTTACTACCCTCAAATCATAGTTAATGTTATTCTCCCACCTAATTCTAGATCTACCAACTCGTTTTCCCTCTGGTTTTCCTGCAAGAAAGCTTCCATGCACGTCTTTCATTCCCCATTCGTACCACATGCTCTGCCCATCGTAGTCTACGAGACTTAACTGTTCTCATTATATCTGGCTTCCTATAAAGACCATGTGATTCACTGTTATGCAGTATTCCACTCGTGACATTACTTACGATAATTAAAGGCAATGAACAGGAATGTTGTTTTCCTTTGCAGTTTTGCAATAAAATAACAATTTTCGTGTAAATGAAGTGAAAAAGTCTGACGTTTCGGAATAAAACCAAGAAATATTGAAAATCGAACTGGACATAAGAGATGGTCTTGCGATCCGTACTCCCAGATCAGCTGTTTATCTCTGTATCACAAATAATCACGCGAATCTTCGGTGCGCTCGATTTTAAAAAAAGATTGTCCTTAATTATTTCACTAATCGTGGAGTTAATTATATAATTAAATAGAGATGTTTTTTATATAATATAACATCTCCTTAAATTAGTGCAATTCTGTATATGTATTCCAATAGCTTCATTCATTGCTGATCCATCCATCCATAGTAATTCAGCCCGAGGGCAGGTCTTTCACTGCAATCATAGCATTTTCATGCTATGTTTTGCAGCTTTACTAGGGAATTGTAGGTGTGGTAGCTTCCCGTGCTTTCCAAAACGGTGAAGGATGATGATGATGATGATGATAAGGATGATGATGGCCATATGATTTCGGGGACCGTTTGGGCCTTAAAGTTTTCCTGAAATTTGTCTTACAGGTGAGGTAAAACCCCGATAAAAACCTCACCCAGAAAACTGCCCCGACCGGGGATCGAACCCGGGTCCGCTGCATGAGAAGGCAGCACGCTACCTCGAGACCACAGCGTGGACCATGTACTGATAGTATGTAATATAATACTCAAAGCAATGGATAAGAAACTGAAGGACAATTAGCTGATGGAATCGGGTTCCTAAATTATGTGTAACGTTAAAGGTAAAAGAATATTCTAATGTACAGTTATTCCATGTATTTACTTACTTACTTACTTACTTACTTACTTACTTACTTACTTACTTGCTTGCTTGCTTACTTACTTGCTTGCTTACTTGCTTACTTGCTTACTTGCTTACTTGCTTACTTGCTTACTTGCTTACTTACTTACTTACTTACTTACTTACTTACTTACTTACTCACTGGCACTATGGAACCCGTAGGATCATGGCCGCACAGACATATGATCTCCATACATCCATATCCTGAGCTAATGCTTTCCAAACATTCCTTGTATAATCTACTTCTCTCAAATCATAGTTAATGTTATTCTCCTACCTCATTTTGGTCTACCAACTGGGCGTTTTCCCTCTGGCTTTCCTACAAGAAGCTTCCATGCAAGTCTTTCATTCCCCATACGTGCAACATGTCCTGCCCTAGTTTTTCCAATTTAATTTTTGTGCGTCTTTGTTTTAAAAATGTGGGCTGGACTAATAAGTGTCACTCCAATTTTGTGGTTATTTACATACACATGAGTGCATTCATAAAATCTTAACAAGAATAAAATTATTCCTTTTGAAAAATATTTTATGGGTAATAATTCCTAATTTTTCCCTCGGCTTAGAAGCAAAGTAAAAAAAAAAGTGATCTCTTTAATTCCGCTTTGTGAATTAATTTTTGTAGCTTTGAGCTGCCTGCTTCACGATTACTTTCTGATGTGCCAATTAGAGGGATTTAAATGGTCACTACATTCTTTTTTCTTTCTCAAAATGATGATTAAACAGTTAATAGCTCTCCTAGATTATTTTGTCGGTAGTCTTTAATTACAGATTCAGATGGCTTAAATATCAAAGTTTCCTGTTTTTATTCTTGCGTTTGTATTATTTTTAGGAAATTCTATTAAAACTGCTTAAAGTTATTAATGTTATGACTACAAACATATATATTTATACATTACTAAATAACTCACCGACACTATCGAACCTGTAGTTTCAGACATAAGCTCTCCACACATCTGTATCCTGAGCTGTTTCCAATCACCCCTTCCCTCAAATATTTATATTATTCTCCCACCTCATTCTTGGTCCATCAACTGGGCGTTTTCCCTCTGGTTTTCCTACAGGAAGCTTTTTTGCCCCTCTTTTATTCCCCATTCGTGTCGCATGTCCTGCCCATGGCAGTCTACGAAACTTAACTGTTCTTATTATATCAGATTTCCTATAAAGATCATGTAGCGTACTGTTATAAAATCTTCTCCATTCGCCTGTCTATTAATTTCTCTTTGGTCCAAAACGTTTCTTAAGAACTTTACTCTAATACTCGTAACCTTTTTCTCCTCCCTTAATGTAAGAGTCCACTTTTAGCATACATATATCTGGGGAAGAGTAACAATTTTATATGTCCTTTTGAGAGAAGTTGGGACAACAAGAGTCCCTGTAATGCATAATAGCAAGCAAATTACACTTATTAAAATCATCGATAAAACCCATACTTACTATAAAACAGTGGCATAATTGGATCCCATTCTACAGAAGGGAACTAAGTCACAATATAGCGCTGTGGCGTAGTCGGTAGAGTCCCTACCTTCCACTCCGGCGACCCAGGTTCGATTCCGGCGGGGTAAGGAATTTTTAAAAACTCTACCTTGGAACTGGGTGTGTGTCGTGTTCTAGTTGTACCCATTGGGTTTAATTCCTCTAATATATATATACATCCGAACTGAGGAACTCAGAATTGGGTCGAGGGACGAGATGAGATGAGCCCCTGCATATAGAGGTATGTGAATGACAAGGGTGCCGGCCGACCACGGCTGACGCACCATCACGGGGACAGATGAACGAAATTAAATTAAATTAAATGGATGAGATGATTACGGAGAAATTATGGTGCCCCTCTTTCGTTCCTCTTTCGTGTCACTTCTCATCGGAGTTAACGAGACTATAACTAATAATAATATCAATAATAATAATAATAATAACAATAATAATAATAAATAATAATATACTTACTTACTCACTGGCACTATCGAACCCGTAGGTTCATGGCCGCGAGGACATAAGCTCTCCATATATCCCTATCCTGAGCTAAATGCTTTCCAATCATTTCCTGTATAATCTACTTCCCTCAAATAATAGTTAATGTTATTCTCCCACCTCATTCTTGGTCTACCAACTGGGCGTTTTCCCTCTGGCTTTCCTACAAGAAGCTTCCATGCATGTCTTTCATTCCCCATACGTGCAACATGTCCTGCCCATCGAAGTCTACGAGCCTTAACTGTTCTTATTATATCTGGCTTCCTATAAAGACCATGTAGTTCATTGTTATGAAGTCTTCTCCATTCACTTGTCTCTTCATCCCTCTTTGGTCCAAAAATTTTCCTAAATACCCTTCTGGCGGCACTATGGCCCTGGGTCGACTCAGCCTCTAACGGAAATGAGTACCAGATGCTTGTTCTGGGGGTAAAGGCGGCCGTCACGCAAGGCTGACAACCCGGCTGACATCAAGTGCCGATTGTCAAGAAAAAGTGGGAGCCTCAACCTCCCACTACCCCAAGGGCCTCCTGAGGCCTGTAGTGGGAATACTTTACTTTACTTACTTTATTCTAATAATAATAATAATAATAATAATAATAATAATAATAATAATAATAATAATAAACCCCCTTCATAGCACTTTCTCTTGTTCTACTTCTTCTCAGTAGTCTCTGTCCGCTCACAGAATTTCCTTCCTCAAGATATCAGGGGTTGCCGCACACTTGGCACATTTATGTCTCGCTTGTACAGTTACCTGATGTCTAATAATTAACTTTCCTCTATTTATTTAAATTTATACTATGTCTTTAATAATTTTTTGTCGTTTTTTATATATCTTGTACATATTATATTTAATTCGTTAAATCTAGAATAAATAAAAAAAATACATTATAAATAATAATTGTATTATATATATAACATGTAATCGTTTACGTTTATTGCAATCCAGATGTAAGACTATTTTTTTGTATTTTTTTAAAACCTGGTTGAGTGGCAGACAAGGCCTAAGGCCTTAACTCTGCCATGTAAAATAAAACTATTATTATTATTATTATTATTATTATTATTATTATTATTTTATAACTAAATTAATGACAATAATAATCCTTTCTGTTAATAATTTTATATGCAATACAAAATATAATTACCATATTTTGACTGCATTTTTTAATCTCTGGTAAATGTTCCCGCCTAAATTTGTGAATTGTTAATGAAAATTCTGTGCAATACTAACCTTACGTATTATATTCTATTGTTAATGGAGAAATGTCAAGAAAACTTGAAGAATAATATTTAGCTAGCACTTTATCTTCCTCAACCATATTGTTAGTAGAAAACAATCCTTCAAAATAACATGGTGCTGTATTTTCTAATAGCTATATCAAATATTATTGGCCGTGTCAGTAAAAATTCTGGTGATTGATGACAATGAAAGAGAGTTGGATTCATCACAGTGTATTGGCTCTGCCTGTGGCTGCTCTGGAAATACGCTGTAAAAATCACGACATTCTTTTTAACGATTTTCGTAGGATTCTAGCTATTGATGTTGATTTCTTGAATAGATTGTCTATTGTTTTTACAAATATTCACCAATCTTATCTGGTAAACACCGGATAATACTACAATAAAAATTAATATAAATAAAAAATTTGCTTACCTGTTATAGTGGCCACTAGATGTCAGTTGGAACGACTTCCCACTATCTATTGTGTGAATTGAGAATACTACATATATGTAAGAAACATGTATGTTTGTGTCGGAATACTAGAGTAGCTCAGTTGGTTATAGCACTAAACGTACAGAGTTTAGAGACTCGGGTTCAAATCCCGACTCAAGCATTCATTTTTCTTTCATATATATATATATATATATATATATATATATATATATATATATATATATATAGACACACATGAGGAATACGTGTTGTAACCGCGCGAACGGTGTTTTCAATATCCAATACGTTGCACGCATTAGCCGCACTCGACGCGCGCGGCTTCCCTTCTCTAATGCGTAAAAATTATATTTATTATATAGTATTTTTATACATTTAAATATCTTATCTTATAAAATAACTTATGTTGAAAGTGTCGACTTTCCTAAATTATACAGAAATTGTTTCCGGAAAAAATTGCGACCACTGACCATTAAGGTATATATAATATTATACAGTTATTTTCCCCCGAAACTATCTCTGTATAATACAGAAAGGTGGACTCTTTCAACATATACTATAAGATAGGATATAAGGAAGATTGAAGAATAGTGAGATTTTTTTAGTAGTGAGATTATTGAAAAGAATTTTTAAAAAGTTTTAACAGATTTTCACCGTTATCTAACAATGACAGTGTATATATAGTCATTGTTATTTTCAGCGTGTGTTTGATTGCCATTGTTATTTTAGGTATGTACACTACATAGGATAAAAATAATTTACCAAATAAAATATAAATTAATTCCTTATATTCTAATTTAATCTTTATTACTTTTAATATTATAATAATTAAAACATTGTAAAAACTTTATATATATATATATATATATATATATATATATATTACATATCCCCACCGATCCTATATAGTACATACCTAAAATAACAATGACAATCAAACACCCGCTGAAAATAACAATGACTATATATACACTGTCATTGTTAGATAACGGTGAAAATCTGTTAAAAACGTTTTAAAAATGATTTTCAATAATCTCGCTACTAAAAATCTCACTATTCTTCATTCTTGCTTGTTTCAGCCACCCAACTCTGGAATTCCCTCCCCTCTTATATCAAGGACTGCCCGAATCAAAAACAGTTTAAAAAGAAACTCGCTTCATATTTCCTTAGACAATAAAGTATATGACCGTGTTCGATGTATACTTTTATTATTCCTTTATATTTTAAACTTTATTTACCAAGCCATTTACTTAATCTAATTAAAGGTTGTTATTATCATTCTTATTATTATTTTACTATTATTACTATTTTTCTTTCTTTCCCTTGTCAACATTATATTGTGTAGCCTATATCTATTATGTATCATTAACCAACATGTAGATAATTCATAATTCTTATTTTATGTTTAATTAACCCTGGCGAAGTAGACGAAAAGACCTTATGGTCTTACTTCCATCAGGTAAAATAAATAAATGAATAAATAAATGTTAAGCTTAAGGCCTAAGAAGACTGATTTTGTAAAAATAACAGAAATCATAGGATCCTAGGACTATCAAGAAATTAATATGATAACTAAATGTAAAGAAGGAAGTTCTCACTGATAAGGAATTGCGTTTACAAAATTAATAATAATAATAATAATAATAATAATAATAATAATATCCTCATAGAATAGTGGTGAAAGCTTCTGACTACAGTTCGTGGGGTCCCGGGTTCGATTCCAGCTCATACCATATGAATTGTTTCTTAAAGGGTCACCCGTGGTTTCAATTTAGATTATGTTTAGATTTAAGGACTCTCCTGGCGCTTCATTTTCATTCATCATCTATCATATCATCTGGGTAACATAACTCCGCCTCTCAGTCGCCTCAACTTAAGACGTGGGTTACAATTCCGCCAGGCGAGGAGAGAATACCAGAAATGTTACTATGATAACCTGGTGACATTGGTTAAAAAAATAATAATGATACATATATAGTGCTCTGCCAAGGAGCAGGTCTTTCACTGCAAACTCAGTATTCTCCACTCTTTCCTTAGCTCAGCCTTCCTTTTTGTATACGCATACAAACTATTTATTTTTAATATTGTCTATCATCTTATGTTTTTTTCTGTCTCTAACCTTCTTTCCGTTGATCATTCCTTCTAGAGTATCCGTCAGCAGGCAGTTCCTTCTTAGCCAGTTGCTAATCCAATTTATTTTCCTCTCCTTTATGAGTTCCAGTATTATTCTTCCTTCACCCACTCTGTCTAGCACATATTTATTATTTTTTATTTTGTCTGTCCATTTTATACGCTCTATCGTTCTCCATGTCTACATCTCAAAAGTTTCCAGACGCTTTTCCTCATTACGTATTGTCCATGTCTCTGCACCATACAATGCTACACTCCACACAAAACACTTCACTGGCCTCTTCCTTAAAATAATAATAATAATAATAATAATAATAATAATAATTAATAATAATAAGGGGCACGCCGTAGCGTAGTGGCTAAGGCACTGCGCTACAAGCCGGAAGGTCGAGGGTTCAAGTCCCAGTGGGGTTCAGGTTTTTTAAACTGACCCAAACCGTCTGGCGGCACTATGGCCCTGGGGTCGACTCAGTCTGTAACGAAAATGAGTACCAGACACTTGTTCTGGGGGTAAAGGCGGCCGCCGCGCAGGGCTGACAACCCGGCTGATATCAAGTGCCGATCGTCCAGAAAAAATGGGAGGCTTAACCTCCTACTATCCCAAGGGCCTCCTGAAGCCTATAGTGGGATTACTTTACTTTTAATAATAATAATAATAATAATAATAATAATAATAATAATAATAATAATAATAATAATAATAATGTTATTATTATTATTATTATTATTAACGGTAATTATTTACAATGGCGTAAAAGCCCAATTTTGGGCCTTAGCCTCCCCTTTGCTAGGAGTTACTTGGCCAAGTTAATTTAATTGAAATTATTTCCCAAATATGTCAACATTCCGACAATAATGATAATAATATCTTCAAAATTAATTGTTGAAAAATATATTTTGATGGCCCACATACTTCTTCAGAATCATTTCTTTTTAAAACAAATTATGTAGTTTTAAAAATAAATGTAAGGGCTTGACGAAAAAAAGACTGATTTAAAAAACGTAACAGAAATCATCGGATGCCAGAACTGTCAACAAATGAAAATAGTGGCTGAAAGAATAGAAGAATGTATTCACTGACAAGGCAATAGCTTTATAAAATGATGATGAATGCAGAGATTTCACCGGCGGAAAAGCGAACTAATATTTGCAGCGTACGTCTGTCTGTAATCACATTGGAACACGGACAGAGGTGGAAGGAGAAAAAAACTTTTTTCACCCAAAATCTGCTTGAAATCGGTTTGCAGGGTCAGCTTATTTCTTTCATGAGATCCAATTCAATGTTTTCGTCTTTCTTTCTTTTTACAAGCCTATTTTCGTTTTCCTATCTCTATCCTGACCCCTTTTTTTTTCTTCCATTCGCTGGCACCTCATTCTGGTACAGTGTATCGTCGGACGTGGGGTATGACAAAGAGGGGGAACTATGTGGTGAAAGAAAGAAAATGATGCGTCGTAAATTCTCCCACCACTCAAAAACTACAAGACTTTCAAGTTAGAAGAAATCGAAGCTGTTACATGACACAATGTCCCACAATTACCATGTAAACACATCTAACACGTTCTCTATTGCACCTGCTACCTCTTAACACAAATTCTTTATTACGTCTGTTGATACCAGTTACAAATGGATTTCGATCTATTTTATTCGTCATATTTTATTTACTTACGTGTATATTTATTTATTCATGTATTTTATTTTATTTGTTTGTTTATTTGAATATTTGTTAACCTTTTATATAATATAATAATATTCTCAACTCGAGTTCAACTCTAGGGTCGGGTTGAGGAATGAGATGAGATGAAGCCCCTTATATAGAGGTCTGTAAATTTCAAGGGTTCTGGCCGACCACGCTTGACACACCATCACAGGGGCAGAAGAACGAAATGAAACGAAATGGGTGAGATGAATATAGAGAAATGGTGGAATGAAATTGTGGCAGGGGAAAACGGGAGAAAACCCTGATATAAACCTGTGCAAGCTCTGTTTCGACCATCACAAAACCCACATGGATTACTTTTTATACTCTTATTTTTTCATTTTTTTTTGCTTGCTTGTTTATTTATATGTATATTTAATTATTTATTTGTTAGCGCGTGTATTTTTTTTGTATTTGTGAATATGTTGGTTTTTTATTTGTTTATTCCTTATGTGTATATTAATTTATTTGTTGTGTTTGTTTATTTATCTGTATATTTGTTTACTTTTTATATTTTTATTATTTATTTTTTTCCTTGTTTATTTGTTTGTATATTTAATTATTTATTTATTAGCGTATTAATTTCTTTGTTTCTTTTTTGTGTATTTTGTACAAATATTTGTTTATTTAATAATTCATTACGTGTGTAATTATTTATTTCTGTTTTTATTTGTTTCTGTATTTCTTTAGTTTTTATATATTATTTTTTTCTTATTTTTTCTTGCTTGTTTATTTTGTTTGCTTATTTAATTATTTGTGTATTAGGCTATTTATTTATCTGCTCCTTTTTGTGTATTTGTGCACTTGCTTATTTGTATTTTTGTTTGTTTATTTGTGTTTTAATTACATATTAATTTATTAATTAAATAAAAATAAAACTTAGTTTTATATGATTTTCATATTTAATATTTATGGATTACATATATATGGTTTTTCATCAAGTAAACACCTACTCAGTTGATTATTGATTACATATTAATTTGTTTATTTGTTTGTTTAATAGTTCATTTATTCATTATTTCTGTATTTCTCTCTTTGTTAATTTGTTTTTGTCTTTATTTATTTCCTTACTTTATTTGTTAATGTATTCGTTTATTCTTTTCGCCACAGTTTCTTGTCTTTCACAGCTAACTGCATTGCTGTCACAACACAACTGATTCGCTCCCGACCCTAATAGCAGATTGTATGTGCAATAAATAAAAATTCTCGGCTTTCAATCGAGACTTCTCCATTATGGAAGATTCTGGCATCGAACCTTCCCGACATGGTGGATCGAAGCTTAGAGAAACATCGAAACGGAAGTTCGGACGCATTCATCATCTGCACGGGGTTTTCGACTTGCGAGTCAGCGACTCCCGATTCTATTTCTACCAATAAGAGACCTCTATTCTCGCCGCGAAATTCAAACGCCGCTATTATGTTGCGTCACAATATTATGTGCAACACTATGACGTTATTGATTTGAAACCGTGTTATATGCGGAATAAATCAACGTCTGACAATAGGAAATTAAACGTTAATTTATATCATATATTGTTGAATTAATAATGGATATTTACAATGGTGTAAATCTATTTATATAATTATATGTAATGCATGTTGGAGAACAATAAACATATTGCAATATAAATTACAGTGTCAATCTCTATTTAATTCCGTAATCAGATCTACTAACAGATTTATCAGAATAATGAATTACAAAATAAATAATTCAGTTCCTATTAATTTCAAATTAACAATGCACACAATCTATATTATGTTTCGCATTTATTCTGAAATCTATAATAACTGTATGTGGGCCATATAATAACAATGCTATATACGATGCAATTTTCAATATTCATATATTTTAGAGATTTTCAAAGCACATTCAAATGCCTAGGAACAATGATTACAAACACAAAAGATACACACAAAGAAATAAAACACACACTTGATTTTGAAAAAGCGTGCTATTGTATAGTATAGGTACTCTTACCGTCGCAACTTCTCTCAAAGAACATTAAACTGAAAATATGTCTTCTTCTTCTTCCTTCCAAGTATTAGGCCAAGGCCTGTTACGATCCTATAGAACATTTTCCCTCCAGCGTTTTGATCCTTCCGGGAAATTCTCGTATAAGACTTGAAAGCATAATAAAAGTTCCTTCGATTGGTTGCTGGCCAAAGGAAGACAAGACCAGTGATGGGGCTGCCATCTTATAGCCTCTGGTCAGGCTTTTCTGGAGAAGAAAAGAAAATAAAGGAAAGACTCCCTAGCCCTCGGATGCCCTAATAGCGTCGGAGTCGAAAAAACAAGAGTTAACCAAGAGAGGTTAGATAGTAAAGTTAAAAGAGTGCAAAACACAAGTAAGTGGAAGAAATGTTTTGCTCAGCTTGGGCACCTCGTGGTCGCCATCCATTTATCCCCTAGATGAGGACCCCTGAGGGTAAAAGTGTTATATACCCAGTTATATTATATGGGTGTGAAGCATGGACCTTTACTTGAAGGGAGGAGAAAAGATTATGATCATTAGAGAATAAAGTTCTTAAGAACATTTTTGGACCAAAGATGATGAACTGACGAGTGAATAGAGAATATTACAATAACACTGAGCTACATGATCTGTGTGGGAAACCAGCTGTAATAAGAACAGTTAAGCCTGATAGGCTGCGATGGGCAAGGATATGTCGCATGATTGGGGAATAGAAGAGAGTAATGGAAATTTATTGTAGGAAAACCAGAAGGGAAGCGTCCAGTAAGTAGGAACGAGAATGAGGCAGGTGAATAATATTAACCGTGATTATAGTGAGGTAGATTGGAAAAACATTAGTTGGGATAGAGAAAATAGAGAGCATATAATTAACCATATTGAAGTAGATTGGAAAAATTAGCTCGGTTAACGATGTATGGGGAACTTATATTCGCACTAAAATGAATTCCCAGTTTTCGTTTTTGCTACAGGGTTTATCTTATTGTGTACACTTGAATGTAATTGTTTATATGAAACTATATTTTTTTGGGCATTGATATGAGTACCTGATATAGATCAGTCTTCCTCATTAAAATATTAATTAATTAATTTGGAATTTATTTCTTTATTTAGCCCGGCGGAGTTAAGGCCATTTGGTCTTCTCTACCACTCACCAGGACAAACATATGTTACAACATCAGAATATAACAATCATTTTTAACTCTAATATTAAATAGTAATTATATTTTTATCAGAATATAACAATCATTATTAACTCTAATATTAAAAAGTAATTAATATTTTATCAATCCATCCATAGTAATTCTGCCCGAGGGCAGGTCTTTCACTTTTATGCTATGCTTTACAGCTTTACTAGGGAATTATAGGTGCGGTAGCTTCCAGTTGTTTTCCAAACCGGTGAAGGATGATGACAATAATAAGGAGGATGCTGATGATGATGATCGGATGATTTTCGGGGACTGTTGGGTCCTAGACTTCCTGACATTTGTCTTACTTTGTCAACACTTAAGTGTTGGCGGTGAGCGATCCATTTTGGTCCTTTTTAATAGGTTGAACCCCGGGTTTCTGTAAAATACATTAGCCCCGGTTTAAATTTTGAATTCAAATTTGAAGTTAATTAGCAGAGTGAAGTCGGAAGCGGGCCGTTTGGGGTTCTGTTCCAGCATTTTCTCTTTGGATTTTGAGGGAAACGGCTTAAAACCTCAATCGGAATAGTCGATCACGCGGGATCTTGCCAAGTCTGGCTTTCGGATGACTCTACATTGGGAGGACATCCAGTCTTCTCTTTAATTAAATATAATATGCATACATTTCAGATTATTACAGTTATTCATACAATTATGGTAACATGTGGATTTTTTAAAATTTTTTACTCTTTATTGTTGTTTGTCAGGTGATGTCAATTTCTCTGGAACTGGTGGGATGAACCTGTAGCAGTAGTAGGATTAGTTATTAGTTTTTAATTTGTTGTATTAAATATATTTTATTAATGCACATTATATGCCAATATTGTAATTATAATTGAATAATTGTGTAATATTCGAGGTTTATACTGCGATGAGACTAAGCGCGTACATATGAAACGTAATAGTATGAGATACAGGTGAGGAAAAATCCCAAAAACTCACCCAGGAGCCTGTCCCGACAGGAAATCGAACCCGGGTCCGATGCGTGACAAGGCAGCATGCTACCTCGAGACCACAGCGGTGGACAGTTGATCAGTAAGATAATATATATTAGATTGTCATCAATTAATGTTCTCAGAAACAAATGCGTTGTCCACCGTGGAGTACCCTCCTCTAAACCTGACTGATATTTTGAGAGCCTATTGTTCTCTTTAGCCCATTGTCTTATTCGTTCGTAAAAGTACTTTACAATATATTTTTCCGAACACTGACAAACCTCGAAAATTTCTGGGCAAAACGCGGAAAATAAGGACAACACTCATTCATGAATAAATAATGTTATCAAAATGCAATACCATTAATTCTTAACAATTATATATAATTTAATTAGTGTATAATGCTATTGTGTTATTATTAATTGTAATATTATTGTGTTTTCTTTATGTAATTGTAATATTATTGATTTTTTTGTTGTTTAATTTTCTTTACACTAGTGCCAATTATTACTTTATTGTAATGGACTGTCAACAGCACGTACGGCTTACTGCCCGTGCGACCCATATTTGTAAATAATATTGTAAATAATCTTACTTTTTGTCTAATAAAGTCCTACTACTACTACTACTACTATATATTAGATTATGATCTATAATACAACCATGTTAATTATGGTTAAAATTAAGACTAAAACTAGTAATAAAATGTGTAGAAGCAAGATAAAATAAATTGTTTGATAGACTGCCCCTGTCTATATACATACAAAAATAATGGTGCTAGTGAATTAGTGTACGCGATTCCTGCTTGACGTTATAAATGTTACATGATGATGATTTAATTATTTGTTCCAAGACAATTAAGGGACTGGAAAGAGATGTCTACGATCGGAGTGAATAAGTAATGTCGAAGTTGTCGATATATCGGATAGTTGTGTGGGTTAGAATCGATAACAATCGACAGTGCTAATTATAAGTTATAGAATAGTTGTAGTAAGCAGAGGCTCTAGAACAATAGAGTATCTGTGGCTCTCAGTAATACTGCGCAGCTCTTGAGAAACTTCACCTCTTGTTCTTCCTCTCAGTCAATACACACTTGAACAATACAAACACAGCGAAACTGTTTCAAGTTCCCAGTTTCCTTCCTATTCTTTCCCTCCAAATAACAGTTCTGCTATTCCTGCAACTTATACTCAACAAAAAAAAAAACTGTTTGCCTTAAGCACATTCATCCAAATATCTAAAGTTACTGTATGTGACTGTTTTATGTAATATTATAATGATATTGTGAAAAGAGAAATTAATGTCTGAACCAGGAATCGAACAATGGACCTCTAGTTCTCCAGACCAGTGTGCAGCCACTACACCATTCTAGACCTGGCACACTAGTCTGGAGAACTAGAGGTCCACGGTTCGATTCCTGGTTTTTCTTTTCACAATATCATTATAATATTATAACATTATAATATTATAATATGAACCATTATTAGAACTGTGTTAAAATAACAGTATTGGAAAATGTCAAAGGATATGGTTATGCTCCTTGTCTCTAGTTTCTCGGGTCGCGGGTTCAAACCCGGCCGGGGTCGATGGATTTTTGTAGGACGGAAAAATCCAAGGAGCAAACTCTCCGGATGGATTTTAAGCTGTGGGTCGAGTCCGAAGATTTTCAGGCTCATAAAAGATCTTTAAGCCTGAACAAAGAGGTCTCTAAACAAAATGTACAGACCTCAACGTCCTAGTAATACCTTAGTTGCCTATTAGATGTCTCATTGGGTCGGTGTGTTGACCGCATTCCATCCATGACATCTATGAGAAAATGAGGTAATTAAAATTAGCTTGGACTAGTAACTCCTTACAATGAAGAGGCTATGGTGTAACATTGGGCTACGCCATTATAGATACTTAGATTGATAGACAAATGCATATAATTATGTATGTATGTTTCTATTAACATGCCATGGGGCGACAGGCCTAGAAGGCCCTTGGCCTATCAGCCGGTTAGTGACCTCACTTCTACGTGTGTTAATCACAGAGGTAGACGACCATCCAGCCAATGTAAGAGTGACATGTTGTCAGCATGGGGTCTCCCAGCCGTTATAGCTGGTTTACTCAACCTGCAAAAATGTAGGTAACCCAAATTCCTCGC